>JASTWF010000029.1:11650220-11881775 GCA_030390025.1 Squalus acanthias | reverse complement strand
CCACAGCACGGGTTAGATAGAGTAAAGCTCCCTCTACACTGTCCCATCAAACACTCCCAGGGCAGGTACAGCACGGGTTAGATACAGTGTAAAGCTCCCTCTACACTGTACCATCAAACACTCCCAGGGCAGGTACAGCATGGATTAGATACAGAGTAAAGCTCCCTGTACACTGTCCCATCAAACTCTCCCAGGGCAGGTACAGCATGGGTTAGATACAGAGTAAAGCTCCCTCTACACTGTCCCATCAAACTCTCCCAGGGCAGGTACAGCATGGGTTAGATACAGAGTAAAGCTCCCTCTACACTGTCCCATCAAACACTCCCAGGGCAGGTACAGCACGGGTTAGATACAGAGTAAAGCTCCCTCTACACTGTCCCATCAAACACTCCCAGGGCAGGTACAGCACGGGTTAGATATAGAGTAAAGCTCCTTCTACGCTGTCCCATCAAACACTCCCAGGGCAGGTACAGCATGGGTTAGATACAGAGTAAAGCTCTCTCTGCACTGTCCCCATCAAACACTCCCAGGGCAGGTACAGCATGGGTTAGATACAGAGTAAAGCTCTCTCTGCACTGTCCCATCAAACACTCCCAGGGCAGGTACAGCACGGGTTAGATACAGAGTAAAGCTCCCTGTACACTGTCCCATCAAACACTCCCGGGGCAGGTACAGCACGGGTTAGATACAGAGTAAAGCTCCCTCTACACTGTCCCATCAAACACTCCCAGGGCAGGTACAGCACGGGTTAGATACACTGTTTTATGCTCCATGGCCACTGGGAACTGCAGTGAAGGCACCTGGAGAGACTCATCCAATCAGACTGGGCTCGATCTGAACCCAGGTCAAAGAATTGAAAGGTCACTCACTGTCTGGCCCCCCCCCCCCGCAGCAATTTGCATCAACTCCAGCGATTTGTTCAAGTGAACCCAGAGACAGGGTGAGGGGGAATGTGAGCAGAGAAATTGCCAGCAAAGCCGCAGGAGAGGTCGGGACCGGGTTGGTCCAAGGCCAAGAATGGGAGGAGATTCTCGGCCAGCCTTCAGCTGGGCTTCAGTGATTAACCTCAACTTTCCCTCGGAAATGTCCAGGAGGAAACGAGCCTGAGCTTTTACAGCATATTGACCCCACCGGAAGTGTATGTGTGTGTGTGTGGGGGGCTGTCGGGTTTGGACGGGGTTTTGGGGTGAGCTGCGAGGCCCTCTCAGTTGCCCCCGAGATTGGTGACACTCCTCGCATAAGCTCACGCAATGAAGAATGACCGCCTGGGCGAGGGGCGGGGAGGTGGGCGAGCGGAGGGGGCGGTGACTGGCCCCAGTCTGAGTCCTGCCCATCGGGAGAGGACGGTGGGGGGTGCGGGTGCAATACTTGAGCTGAGCCACCTCATTAGGCTTGTGTCTGGTCTCACCGCCTTGTCCGGTTTTATCCATAGGTCTGAAGAATGGCAACGGATCAGCAGGGGAGAGCGGGAGAAAATGGGAGTCACTGTCCGGGATGACGGGGAATTCTGGTAAGATTTTAAAAGTTTCAAGAAATAGTCACCCTCCTCACCCCCTCCCTGTCTCTGTAACCTCCTCCAACCCTCCGAGATCTCTGCGCTCCTCCAATTCTGGCCTCTTGCACATCCCCCGATTTTCATTGCTCCACCATTGGTGGCCGTGCCTTCAGCTGCCTGGGCCCTAAGCTCTGGAATTCCCTCCCTAAACCTCTCCACCTCTCTCTCCTCCTTTAAGACGCTCCTTAAAACCGACCTCTTTGACCAAGCTTTTGGTCACCTGTCCTAATATCTCCTTATCTGGCTCAGTGTCAAATATTGTCTGATAATCGCTCCCGTGAAGCACCTTGGGACGTTTTACTACGTTAAAGGCGCTGTATAAACACAAGTTGTTGTTGTTGTCGAGATGCACGCTTCACGAGCGACTCGTTTCAGCGTAGCGCGATGATGCAGTGCTCCCGAGGTCCAATAGGAACGCAGCAACATCTGTCGGGCCAGAATTTGGGGACACTGATAATGACGGGTGATTTTAGGCTTGAATTTAATTATTACCAACCCTCCCGAGATGAGGGTTGAAACCCCATTTTCCTTCTATTCCTTTCTCCCTCGTGTATTTATCTAGCTTCCCCTTAACAGCATAAAAAGTATAGTGAACAGTGAGGAGGATAGTGATAGACTTCAAGAGGACATAGACAGGCTGGTGGAATGGGTGGGCATGTGGTTGATGAACTTTAACACAGAAAAGTGCGAAGTGATACATTTTGGTAGGAAGAACGAGCAGAGGCAATCTAAACTAAAGGGCACAATTCTAAAGGGGGTGCATGAACAGAGAGACCTGGGGGTATATGTGCACAAATCGTTGAAGGTAGCAGGGCAGGTTGAGAAATCAGTTAAAAAAGCTTACAGGATCCTGCGCTTCATCAATAGAGGTATAGAGTACAAAAGCAAGGAAGTTATGCTAAACCCTTTATTAAACCCTGGTTCGGCCTCAACTGAAGTATTGTGTCCAATTCTGGGCACCGCACTTTAGGAAGGATGTGAAGGCCTTAGAGAGGGTGCAGAAAAGATTTACAAGAATGATTCCAGGGATGAGGGACTTCAGTTACGTGGATAGACTGGAGAAGCTGGGGTTGTTCTCCTTAGAGCAGAGAAGGATGAGAGGAGATTTGATAGAGGTGTTCAAAATCATGAGGGGTCTAGATAGAGTAGATAGAGAGAAACTGTTCCCATTGGCAGAAGGGTCGTGAACCAGAGGACACAGATTTAAGGTGATTGGCAGAAGAACCAAAGGCGACATGAGGAAAAACTTTTTTACGCAGCGAGTGGTTAGGATCTGGAATGAACTGCCTGAGAGGGTGGTGGAGGCAGACTCAATCCTGGCTTTCAAAAGGGAATTGGATAAATACCTGAAGGAAAAAAATTGCAGGGCTACGGGGAAAGGGTGGGGGAGTGGGACTGGCTGAAGTGCTCTTGCAGAGAGCCGGCACGGGCTCGACAGGCCGAATGGCCTCCTTCTATGCCGTAACCATTCCATGATTCTAAGAAAGGAATAGAAGGATATGCTGAGATGTAGAGGGGCAGGAGGAGGCTGGTGTGGAGCACAAACACCGGCACGGACCAGTTGGGCCGAATGGCCTCTTTCTGTGCTGGAACTTCGATGGCGGTGATGAATTGACTGGGGTTTTTCTTCGCAGGATGAATTTCGAGGATTTCTCCGCCTACTTCACGGATCTGGTGGTGTGCCGACGGATCAACACCTCATTGTTCAGCTTCCACAAGACCTGGGTGGAGGTCACGCGCTTCAGTGAGTGGCTCGTGCGCACCCCTCCGCTACAGAACCGGAGCGGGGGCTGCATCAACAACCGGGACACCTTTCTCCAGAACCCTCAGGTCTGTGCAGGGTAAACCAAGATCAGCGAGTGTTGGGGGGAGGGCGGGAGGGAGTGGGTTATCTCTGGTCCGCCCAACAGCAACTACTTGCATCCCTCATCCAGGCCCTTTGTTACCTCCAGACGATTCCAATGCTTTCCTGACCATCTCTCCATCACCTTGAGGTCATCCTAAGCTCGGCTGCCCCGTGTCCTAACTCGTACCGAGTCCCGTTCGCCCATCGCCCCCTGTGCTCGCTGACCTACATTGGCTCCCGGTTAAGCAGCGCCTCGATAATAAAATTCTCATCCTTGTTTTCAAATCCCTCCATGGCCTCGCCCCCTCCCTATCTCTGTAACCTCCTCCAGCCCTACAACCCTCCGAGATCTCTGCGCTCCTCCAATTCCGGCCTCTTGTGCATCCCCGATTAGAAACATAGAAAAATAGGAGCAGGAGTAGGTCATTCGGCCCTTCGAGCCTGCTCCGCCATTCAATATGATCATGGCTGATCCTCTATCTCAATACCATATTCCCGCTCTCTCCCCATACCCCTTGATGCCTTTTGTGTCTAGAAATCTATCTATCTCCTTCTTAAATATATTCAGTGACTTGGCCTCCACAGCCTTCTGTGGTCGAGAATTCCACAGGTTCACCACCCTCTGAGTGAAGAAATTTCTCCTCATCTCAGTTCTAAGGAGAAATTTCTTCTTAGGACTGAGAGCGATTTTGAATCGCTCCACCATTGGTGGCCGTGCCTTCAGCTGCCTGGGCCCTGAGCTCTGGAATTCCCTCCCTAAACCTCTCCGCCTCCCTCTCCTCCTTTAAGACGCTGCTTAAAACCGACCTCTTTGACCAAGCTTTTGGTCACCTGCCCTAATCTCTCCTTATGTGGCTCGGGGTCAAATTTTGTTTGATAATCGCTCCTGTGAAGCGCCTTGGGACGTTTTACTACGTTAAAGGCGCTGGATAAATGTCTCACTTTGTTGAAAATGAGAAGTCGCACAACACCAGGTTATAGGCCAACAGTTTTATTTAAAATTACGAGCTTTCGGATCTGCTGCTCCTTCGTCAGGTAGAGGTACAGTGAGGGAATCTAATACACAGTATGTATACACAGAGAGCGACTTGTCTGCAGAGATACAATCCGTCAGGAAGGCATTACATCAAAGACACATCAGAGCACAGCAAAGACAATGAGGTGGGTCACAGGGGGTCCAACGTGTCAAATGCTGCCGTCTGCAGTTGAGCTCCTAACTTCTTTTTTTTTGGGTTGTTTTTTTTTAAACTGGAAAGACAGACAACGATGTTGCGTCACGTTCTGTAGCGTGACATGAACCCGAGATCCCTATTGAGGCCGTCCTCATGGGTGCGGAACTTGGCTATCAGTTTCTGCTCGATGATTTTGCGTTGTCGTGTGTCTCGAAGGCCGCCTTGGAGAACGCTTACCTGCAGATCGGAGGCTGAATGTCCTTGACTGCTGAAGTGATTCCTTCACTGTACCTTTACCTGAAGAAGGAGCAGCGCTCCGAAAGCTCGTAATTTAAAATAAAACTGTTGGACTATAACCTGGTGTTGTGCGACTTCTCATTTTTGTCCACCCCAGTCCAACACCGGCATCTCCGCATCATTATCACTTTGTTGAGAGCAGGAAATCCACAAAGGAAGAAACCTTGTGCTTTCAGTGAAGTACCGCTCTGGTTATGGAGCGTTCTGGGTGTCGTGCGCTCACCGTGCTCTCTTGTTCTCTGTCCTGGCTCCGGCAGTTCGTGTTCAATATCCCGAGCGATGACTCCGCCCTGCTGTCCCTGCAGCAGGAAGACAAGCGACTGTACCGCAAAGAGGGTTCGGGGCAGAACCTCGCCATTGGATTTGAGATCTTCAGGGTGAGTGGTCAGACGGGGCCCCGGGCACGCTCCTGGGCTAAACGAAATCAGGGAACAAACAGCGTTAGAATATTTATGGTCAGGTATCCCGCCTCGCATGGCGTCCAGGCATTTAGCAGGGCCTTGGCTCTACAGTGGGGGTGAAGTTCCTGTCTCTGTGTGAATAAAACAGAGATAAAGTGGGAGCTCTCAGGACAGTCAGAAGCCCCTTGCCTTGAGGCAGCCCCACAAAGGTCAATTTGATCATCTTGAAATCCGTGGGAAGAACAGGTTTTATTAATTGCTTGTCACTTAATGTCATACTTGCCGATGACACCAAACTTGGGGGTGTGGCAAACAGTGAGGATGATACCAATCGACTGCAACAGGACATGGAAAGACCAGTAGAATGGGCAGACAAGTGGCAGATGGAATTTAATACAGAGAAGTGTGAGGTGATGTATTTTGGCAGAAGGAACAGGGAGAGGCAATATACACTTAATGGCACAGTTTTAAAGAGTGTGCAGGGACAGAGGGACCTGGGAGTTAATGTGCATAGGTCCCTGAAGGTGGCAGGACATACTGAGAGAGTGGTTAGCAAAGCATATGGGATCTTGGGCTTCATAAATAGAGGTATTGAGTACAAAAGTAGAGAAATTATGCTGAACCTTTATAAAGCGCTGGTTAGGCCACAACTGGAGTATTGCGTCCAGTTCCGGTCACCACACTTTAGGAAGGATGTGAAGGCCCTTGAGGGGGTGCAGAGGAGATTTACCAGAATGGTTCCGGGGATGGGGGATCTTAGCTACAAGGACAGGTTGGAGAAGCTGGATTTGTTTTCATTAGAGCAAAGGAGGTTGAGGGGTGATTTGATAGAGGTGTACAAGATTATGACGGGTTTGGATAGGCTAGACGGGGAAAGGCTGTTCCCACTAGTTGATGGTACAAGGACTAGGGGACACAGATTGAAGGTTTTGGGCAAGAGATACAGGGGGATGTGAGGAAAAACTTGTTTACGCAGCGAGTGGTGAGGACCTGAAACTCGCTGCCGACGGAAGTGGTTGAAGCGGAGACACTCAATGTTTTGAAGGGGAGACTGGATAGGCACTTGGGGGAAATAAACTTGCAGGGCTACGAGGATAGAGCGGGGGAATGGGACTGACTGGATTGCTCCACAGAGAGCCGGCACGGACTCGATGGGCCGAATGGCCTCCTTCTGTGCCGTTATGACTCTATGTAGAATAATTGTATAAGAACAGTACTATTATTAGTCTGTATATAAATATTAAAACTTGTTTGAAACCACTTGGGCCAGAGGAACGTGGAAGTTATTGTTGCAGGATTAACAATGCCTTGTTGCGACAGTGGTCACGAAAGAAATCCGTTTTCAAAAGATATCAAATTGATGCGAGCGTTGTGTTTGACCATGTTCAGCCGTGGCTCGGTGGGTAGCATGTTCTCTCCCAGGTCAGAAAGTCACAGGACCATTTTTAGTGATGTTGGTTGAGGGATAAATATTGGCCCCAGGACACCGGGGAGAACTCCCCAGCTTTTCTTCCAATAGTGCCGCGGGATTTTTTACGTTCACTTGGGAGAGCAGACGGGGCTTCGGTTTAATGTCTCATCCGAAAGACGCCACCTCCGACAGTGCGGCGCTCCCTCAGTACTGCCCCTCCGACAGTGCGGCGCTCCCTCAGTACTGCCCCTCCGACAGTGCGGCGCTCCCTCAGTACTGCCCCTCCGACAGTGCGGCGCTCCCTCAGTAATGCCCCTCGGACAGTGCGGCGCTCCCTCAGTACTGTCCCTCCGACAGTGCTGCACTCCCTCAGTACCGCCCCTCCGACAGTGCGGCGCTCCCTCAGTACTGCCCCTCCGACAGTGCGGCGCTCCCTCAGTACTGCCCCTCCGACAGTGCGGCGCTCCCTCAGTACTGCCCCTCCGACAGTGCGGCGCTCCCTCAGTACTGCCCCTCCGACAGTGAGGCACTCCCTCAGTACTGCCCCTCCGACAGTGCGGCACTCCCTCAGTACTGACCCTCCGACAGTGCGGCTCTCCCTCATTACTGCCCCTCCGACAGTGCGGCGCTCCCTCAGTACTGCCCCTCCGACAGTGTGGCGCTCCCTCAGTACTGCCCCTCCGACAGTGCGGCGCTCCCTCAGTACTGCCCCTCCGACAGTGCGGCGCTCCCTCAGTACTGTCCCTCCGACAGTGCGGTGCTCCCTCAGTACTGCCCCTCCGACAGTGCGGCGTTCCCTCAGTACTGCCCCTCCGACAGTGCGGCGCTCCCTCAGTACTGCCCCCTCTGACAGTGCGGCGCTCCCTCAGTACTGCCCCCTCTGACAGTGCGGCGCTCCCTCAGTACTGCCCCTCCGATAGTGCGGCGCTCCCTCAGTACTACCCCTCCGACAGTGCGGCGCTCCCTCAGTACTGCCCCTCCGACAGTGCGGCACTCCCTCGGTACTGACCCTCCGACAGTGCGGCACTCCCTCGGTACTGACCCTCCGACAGTGCGGCGCTCCCTCAGTACGGCCCCTCCGACAGTGCGGCGCTCCCTCAGTACTGCCCCTGCGACAGTGCGGCGCTCCCTCAGTACTGTCCCTCCTACAGTGCGGCGCTCCCTCAGTACTGCCCCTCCGACAGTGCGGCGCTCCCTCAGTACGGCCCCTCCGACAGTGCGGCGCTCCCTCAGTACTGCCCCTGCGACAGTGCGGCGCTCCCTCAGTACTGTCCCTCCTATAGTGCGGCGCTCCCTCAGTACTGTCCCTCCGACAGTGCGGCGCTCCCTCAGTACTGCCCCTCCGACAATGCGGCGCTCCCTCAGTACCGCCCCTCCGACAGTGCGGCGCTCCCTCAGCACTGCCCCTCCGACAGTGCGGCCCTCCCTCAGTACCGCCCCTCCGACAGTGAGGCACTCCCTCAGTACTGCCCCTCCGACAGTGCGGCGCTCCCTCAGTACCGCCCCTCCGACAGTGCGGCGCTCCCTCAGTACTGCCCCTCCGACAGTGCGGCGCTCCCTCAGTACTGCCCCTCCGACAGTGCGGCGCTCCCTCAGTACCGCCCCTCCGACAGTGCGGCGCTCCCTCAGTACTGCCCCTCCGACAGTGCGGCACTCCCTCAGTACTGCCCCTCTGACAGTGCGGCTCTCCCTCAGTACTGCCCCTCCGACAGTGCGGCGCTCCCTCAGTACAGCCCCTCCGACAGTGCGGCGCTCCCTCAGTACTGCCCCTCCGACAGTGCGGCGCTCCCTCAGTACCGCACTGGGAGTGTCAGCCTGGATTCTGGGCTCAAATCTCTGGAGTGGGGCTCCGAACCCAGGACCTTCTGACTCAGAGAGAGAGAGAGAGAGAGAGAGTGCGCTACCCACTGAGCCACTGCCCGACACCGAATGACACCCCTTCCTTCCTTCCCTCCACAGGTGGAGCTGAACCGGGAGTACCGGATGCACGCGTTCCAGCAGAAGGTGACGGGGTCGACCTACATCGACTCGCGCAGCGTGTTTCTCAGGGCCGAGCTGAAGCAGGGCCGCTATGTCGTTGTCCCGAGCACCTTCGAGCCCGGCCAGTCCGGGAACTTCCTGCTGCGACTCTTCACCGAGAAGCCCGCCAAGCTCAGGTACCCGCGACCCGTGTCTTCCCTCTCCGCCCACCTCGCTGACAGTTCATTGACGGATTTGTTCTGTTTCTCTTCCCCTTCTCCCCCCCCCCCACCAGAGAGCTGACGTTGGACCAGCCCAAGCCGTCGTTCTGGAGCTGTTGCCTCGGTTACCCGAAGCGCGTCACTTCCGTCCACGTCCACAGCGCCGCCGGGTTGATGCTTCCGGAATCTTCCAGCTGTAAGTCGCACACTGCGTGCTCAAACTCTCCCCCCAGGGGGCCTGGACTGATAGTCCAGGGACTCCCACCACGGCCGTTCGAGAAATAAGAAGCTGGCGCATTGTCCCCACCGTGATGCCCGCTTCAACCCAGTAGCCCCATGTCAGTCCTTCCGCTTAGGCTGGGCCTGGTTTTCAGAGTTTCTCCATGCTTTCCCTGTTATCAGTTGGCAGCAACTGGGGATAACCACACACACAGAAACATAGGAGCAGGAGGAGGCCATTCAGCCCCTCAAGCCTGTTCCACCATTCCATCTGATCAGGGCTGATCTGTGTCCCCTCTCCATGGTCCCTTGGTACCCTTTGCCGAATGAAGATCTGTCCATTCAGCCTGGGTCTCTTTTTTCTCTTGAAAAAAGAAGGCTGAGGGGTGATCGAATAGAGGTCTATAAAAGTATGAAAGGTTTTGATACAGAGAGAATGTTTCCACTTGTGGGGAAGAGCATAACTAGAGGCCATCAATATAAGATAGTCACCAATAGGGAATTCAGAAGAAACTTCTTTACCCAGAGAGTGGTGAGAATGTGGAACTCGCTACCACAGGGAGTGGCTGAAAGCAAACATGCAGGTGCAGCAAGCAGTTAGGAAGGTAAATGATATATTGGCTTTCATTGCAAGAGAATTTGAGTACAGGAGCAAGGATGTCTTACTACAGTTATACAGGGCCTTGGTGAGACCACACCTGGAGTACTGTGTGCAGTTTTGGTCTCCTTGCCTAAGAAAGGATATACTTGCCATAGAGGGAGTGCAGCGAAGGTTCACCAGACTGATTCCTGGGATGGCGGGACTGTCGTATGAGGAGAGATTGGGTCGACTAGGCCTGTATTCACTAGAGTTTAGAAGAATGAGAGGGGATCTAATTGAAACATATAAAATTCTGACAGGGCTAGACAGACTGGATGCAGGGAGGATGTTTCCCCTGGCTGGGGGGTCTAGAACCAGGGGGTCACAGTCTCAGGACACGGGGTAGGACATTTAGGACTGAGATGAGGAGAAATTTCTTCACTCAGAGGGTGGTGAACCTGTGGAATTCTCTACCACAGAAGGCTGTGGAGGCCAAGTCACTGAATATATTTAAGAAGGAGATAGATAGATTTCTAGACACAAAAGGCATCAAGGGGTATGGGGAGAGAGCAGGAATATGGTATTGAGATAGAGGATCAGCCATGATCATAATGGGCCAGAAATTCGGCTCTCCGGCTTCCTGCGGGTGCAAGCATTGCGCGCGTACTTGCCTACCGCGCTTGCCGTTGTGCTTTGGGCCCACGAGGACTTCGACTCCTGGGCCTCCTCCAGCTGCCGGCGCGCAGTGCTCGTGTATCCCAGGGGCCCAGTTAGTTCGAAGCGTCCCCTGGGATCACGTGGGCCATGGAGAGCCAATCCTAGCAGGGCATTTTCATTCATAGATTCGACAGGAAGACCTGTCAAATCTATGAATTGAGATCGGCCCCAAAACCACACTTAAACTTCAAATAATTTTTTTTTTAAATCACATTTTTAAAATAACTAAGTTAAATAAATTAACTACTTTAAACAAAAATTTAAATTTTTGAAAAAATTAATTATACTTTTTAACAGTGCTAAAAATAAACTTACCTTTCTTTAAAGTATCTAAAAAAGATAAACCTGTTGAAAAAATGTTTAAATTGTACTTAATTCACCACTTACCTTGTTAAAAACAGGCCTTGCGCCTCCTTTTTCCCCGCGCAGCTTCTCCGTACTCACCCTCACGGAGAAACCTGACAAAAAAATCGAAGTTCGCTGCGTGCGCGCAGCCTCTACCGTGCACGCGTTCGACCTCTGAACCCCTCCCTTCAGGGGAACGGAAGTTCCGGTTTCCCGCGCATGCGCAGTGCATGCAGGAAACCGGCACTTCAGGAGGCCTTACGGGTGAGTACACAGCGCGTACTCACCCGACAACAGCCGAATTTCTGGCCCATTGAATGGCGGAGCAGGCTCGAAGGGCCAAATAGCCTACTCCTGCTCCTATTTTTCTATGTTTCTATGAATACTATAGATGCATTTAAGGGGAGGCTGGAGAAACATATGAGGGAGAAGGGAATAGAGGGTTACGCTGCTATGATTATTTTTGGCCACATAATCATAGAATCATAGAATGGTTACAGCACAGTAGGAGGCATTCGGCCTGTCGAGCCTGTGCCGGCTCTCTGCAAGAGCACTTCAGCAAGTCCCACTCCCCCGCCCTTTCCCCGTAGCCCTGCAAATTTCCTTCAGGTACTTCTCCAACTCCCTTTTGAAAACCACGATTGAATCTGCCTCCACCACCCTCTCAGGCAGTGCATTCCAGATCCTAACCACTCGCTGCATATAAAAGTTTTTCCTCATGTCGCCTTTGGTTCTTCTGCCAATCACCTTAAATCTGTGTCCTCTGGTTCTCAACCCTTCTGCCAATGGGAACAGTTTCCCTCTATCTACTCTGTCCAGACCCCTCATGATTTTGAACACCTCTATCAAATCTCCTCTCATCCTTCTCTGCTCTAATGAGAACAACCCCAGCTTCTCCAGTCTCTCCACATCACTGAAGTCCCTCATCCCCTGGAATTATTCTCGTAAATCTTTTCTGCACCCTCTCGAAGGCCTTCACATCCTTCCTAAAGTGCGGTGCCCAGAATTGGACACAATACTCCAGTTAAGGCCAAACCAGGGTTTCATAAAGGTTCATCATAACTTCCTGGCCTTTGTACTCTATGCCTCTGTTTATGAAGCCCAGGATCCCGTATGCTTTTTTAACCACTTTCTCAACCTGCCCTGCCACCTTCAACGATTTGTGCACATATACCCCCAGGTCTCTCTGTTCATGCACTCCCTTTAGGATTGTACCCTTTAGTTTATATTTCCTCTCCTCATTCTTTCTACCAAAATGTATCGCTTTGCACTTTTCTGCGTTAAACTTCATCTGCCACGTGTCCGCCCATTCCACCAGCCTGTCTGTGTCTTCTTGAAGTCTATCACTATCCTCCTCACTGTACACTACGCTTCCAAGTTTGGTGTCATCTGCAAATTTTGAAATTGTGCCCTGGACACCCACGTCATTAATATATATGAAGAAAAGCAGTGGTCCATGAACCGACCCCTGGGGAACACCTTCCTCCTCCAGTCCGAAAAACAAGCGTTTTAAAGGTGGGCGGCTTTAAGCGGTGGGGACAGTATCAGTAAAAGTGACCATGAAGCTGTCGGATTGTGGTAAAAATCCTTTTTAGTGAAGGAAACCGGCCGTCCTTTGCCGGTCCGGGCCTATACGTGACTCCAGTCCCACACCTACCTGGTTGACTCTGAACTGCCCTCTGAAAGTGGCCGAACGAGCCACTCGGCTGCATCAAAGGCGCCACCAGCGGTTCATGAAGAATTCGGTGGCCCACCACCACCACCGTCTCAGGGTGACCAGGGATGGGCAACAAATGCCGGCCTTGCCAGCCACGCCCAAAATCACAAGAGAAAAATACCACAAAGGCACAGACCGGGGTGAGCAGGGTGGTGCGAGGAGCTATGTTGGGCTGGGTGTTCTCTTGCCTGCTCTAATGTTGTGGTCGCTCTGCTCCCAGTGCCTGATGCCTATGTGGAGATCAGCAGCGAGGGAACCAAGGTGAAATCCAAAGTGCACAAGTCGAACGGCAACCCTGACTTCGACCTGAAGGGATTGTTCTACAGGAAGAATGAGACCAAGCCCATTACAATTCAGGTGAGTGGAGCTTGACTGGTAGCCCTTTAGAGTAGAGAGGCTGCAATAGATGGAGGTGGATTCACCAGTCTATCCCCTCCCTTCCTGAAGGCACTCTCACTGGGCTACAGGGGCTATGGCCACCGACTCTCACCTGGGGTACAGTTCCACAGACACTGACTCTCACTGGGGTACAGTTCCACAGACACTGACTCTCACTGGGGTACAGTTCCACAGACACTGACTCTCACTGGGGTGCAGGTTCCACAGACACTGACTCTCACTGGGGTACAGTTCCACAGACACTGACTCTCACTGGGGTACAGTTCCACAGACACTGACTCTCACTGGGGTACAGTTCCACAGACACTGACTCTCACTGGGGTACAGTTCCACAGACACTGACTCTCACTGGGGTACAGTTCCACAGACACTGACTCTCACTGGGGTACAGTTCCACAGACACTGACTCTCACTGGGGTACAGGGTCTATGGGCACCGACTCTCACTGGGGTACAAGGTCTATGGGCACTGACTCTCACTGGGGTACAGGGTCTATGGGCACAGACTCTCACTGGGGTACAAGGTCTATGGGCACTGACTCTCACTGGGGTACAGGGTCTATGGGCACAGACTCTCACTGGGGTACAAGGTCTATGGGCACCGACTCTCACTGGGGTACAGGGTTGATGGGCACTGACTCTCACTGGGGTACAGTTCCACAGACACTGACTCTCACTGGGGTACAGCTCCACAGACACTGACCCTCACTGGGGTACAGTTCCACAGACACTGACTCTCACTGGGGTACAGTTCCACAGACACTGACTCTCACTGGGGTACAGGGTCTATGGGCACCGACTCTCACTGGGGTACAATGTCTATGGGCACTGACTCTCACTGGGGTACAGGGTCTATGGGCACAGACTCTCACTGGGGTACAAGGTCTATGGGCACCGACTCTCACTGGGGTACAGGATCTATGGGCACCGACTCTCACTGGGGTACAGGGTTGATGGGCACTGACTCTCACTGGGGTACAGTTCCACAGACACTGACTCTCACTGGGGTACAGTTCCACAGACACTGACCCTCACTGGGGTACAGTTCCACAGACACTGACCCTCACTGGGGTACAGTTCCACAGACACTGACTCTCACTGGGGTACAGCTCCACAGACACTGACCCTCACTGGGGTACAGTTCCACAGACACTGACTCTCACTGGGGTACAGCTCCACAGACACTGACTCTCACTGGGGTACAGTTCCACAGACACTGACTCTCACTGGGGTACAGTTCCACAGACACTGACTCTCACTGAGGTTCAGTTCCACAGACACTGACTCTCACTGGGGTACAGTTCCACAGACACTGACTCTCACTGGGGTACAGTTCCACAGACACTGACTCTCACTGGGGTGCAGTTCCAGAGGCACTGACTCTCACTGGGGTACAGCTCCACAGACACTGACTCTCACTGGGGTACAGTTCCACAGGCACTGACTCTCACTGGGGTACAGTTCCACAGGCACTGACTCTCCTTGTCGACGGGGCTCTGAATGTATTGACAGAACGCGTGGCGCTCGTGGTGAACTTACGCCCGTGGTGTGAAATTTAACCCTTTGTTTCTCTCTCTCTCTCTCTCTCTCTCCTCCTCTCCCCCAAGGTCTGGTCCAGCCGTTTTCTGCGGGATGTGTTCCTGGGCCAGACCACGATTGTCGCGGACCAGAACGAGAGCGGTTCGAATTGCGTTCTGCAGCTCCTGGACAAGTCCAACAGACAGCACAGGCCGGGCAACCTCCTGGTCGAAGTCTCCTCCAGCGACGACCTGACTGCCCTATGACCGCCCCCCCACCCCCGTCGTCTGAGCGAGGGTTACCCCGGATGATCAGTTCACTCAGCTCAGCCCCATCAAACCTGGGCCCTTCCTGGGCTGTGTGGCCCAGGACTACCCCATGCAGCTGATTGGGCCAGTGGGCCATCAGGGACACCTGCAACAACAGACGTTAATCCCCCCCCTCAACTGGCTCGGAGGCTAAGTGCAAAACTGAGGGGTGCAAACCAGTGAGGGTCCCGGGTTCCATTCCTGGTTTGGGAGAGATTGAGCTTCCCTTGGGATAGGGGGAAGTGGGAGGGTGATGGAAGCACTGACCTTCACCCTGTGACCCCTAACAGAAAGGTCAGCAAGTCGACACTGTTGTAATGCAGGAAACACGGCAACCAATTTGCACACAGCAAGATCCCACCAACAGCAATGTGATAAGGATCTGATAATCTGCTTTTGATAGGAACAGGAGGAGGCCATTCAGCCCCTCGAGCCTGTTCCGCCATTCAGTGAGATCATGGCTGATCTGTGACCTAACTCCATCTACCCGCCTTTGCCCATATCCCTTAATACCTTTAGTTAACAGAAATCTGTCAATCTCAGATTTAAAATTAACAATTGACTGAGCATCGATTGTCGTTTGTGGAAGAGAGTTCCAAACTTCTACCACCCTTGTGGTGTGTAGAAGTCCTTCCTAATTTCACTCCTGAAAGGTCTGGCTCTAATATTTAGACTAGACTAAGCACCACCCCCCCATTCCTCGACTCCCCAACCAGCAGAAATAGTTTCTCTCTCCCCCCTATCTGCTGATGTTGATCGAAGGAGAAATATTGGTCCCAGCACAACAGGGCGAATTCCCCTGCTCTTCTTCCAATAGTGGCCACGGGATCTTTTACATCCACCTGAGAGGGCAGACGGGGCCTCGATTTAACGTCTCATCCGAAAGACGGCACGTCCGACAGTGCGGCGCTCCCTCAGTACTGCCCCTCCGACAGTGCGGCGCTCCCTCAGTACTGCCTCTCCGACAGTGCAGCGCTCCCTCAGTACTGCCCCTCCGACAGTGCGGCGCTCCCTCAGTACTGCCCCTCTGACAGTGCAGTGCTCCCTCAGTACTGCCCCTCCGACAGTGCAGCGCTCCCTCAGTACAGCCTCTCCGACAGTGCAGTGCTCCCTCAGTACCGCCCCTCTGACAGTGCAGCGCTCCCTCAGTACTGCCCCTCCGACAGTGCGGCGCTCCCTCAGTACTGCCCCTCCGACAGTGCCGTGCTCCCTCAGTACTGCCCCTCCGACAGTGCGGCGCTCCCTCAGTACTGCCTCTCCGACAGTGCAGCGCTCCCTCAGTACTGCCCCTCCGACAGTGCGGCGCTCCCTCAGTACTGCCCCTCTGACAGTGCAGTGCTCCCTCAGTACTGCCCCTCCGACAGTGCAGTGCTCCCTCAGTACTGCCCCTCCGACAGTGCAGCGCTCCCTCAGTACTGCCCCTCCGACAGTGCAGTGCTCCCTCAGTACCGCCCCTCTGACAGTGCAGCGCTCCCTCAGTACTGCCCCTCCGACAGTGCGGCGCTCCCTCAGTACTGCCCCTCCGACAGTGCCGTGCTCCCTCAGTACTGCCCCTCCGACGGTGCAGTGCTCCCTCAGTACTGCCGCTCCGACAGTGCGGCGCTCCCTCAGTACTGCCCCTCCGACAGTGCGGCGCTCCCTCAGTACTGCCCCTCCGACAGTGCGGCGCTCCCTCAGTACTGCCCCTCCGACAGTGCAGCGCTCCCTCAGTACTGCCCCTCCGACAGTGCAGTGCTCCCTCAGTACCGCCCCTCTGACAGTGCAGCGCTCCCTCAGTACTGCCCCTCCGACAGTGCGGCGCTCCCTCAGTACTGCCCCTCCGACAGTGCCGTGCTCCCTCAGTACTGCCCCTCCGACGGTGCAGTGCTCCCTCAGTACTGCCCCTCCGACAGTGCGGCGCTCCCTCAGTACTGCCCCTCCGACAGTGCGGCGCTCCCTCAGTACTGCCCCTCCGACAGTGCGGCGCTCCCTCAGTACTGCCCCTCCGACAGTGCGGCGCTCCCTCAGTACTGCTCCTCCGACAGTGCGGCTCTCCCTCAGTACTGCCCCTCCGACAGTGCGGCGCTCCCTCAGTACTGCCCCTCCGACAGTGCAGTGCTCCCTCAGTACTGCCCCTCCGACAGTGCAGTGCTCCCTCAGTACTGCCCCTCCGACAGTGCGGCGCTCCCTCAGTACTGCACCGGGAGCTTCAGCCTAGATTTTAGTGCTCAAGTCTCTGGAGTGGGGCTTGAACCCACAACCCTCTGACTCTGAGGCGAGAGAGAGAGAGTGCTACCCACTGAGCCACGGCTGAATTCTGTCCCCACCTCCGCACATTTCTGTGCCTAATCATTTTGTAAATGTTGAAAAGGTGAGACGACTCAAAGGGCTGATTGCCCCAATTCTAAAATATAAACGGACATTTGTTTCTGAACAGAAATACTGCTGGTCATGGCACAGCTCTCTCAATCGTTAGTTTGTATTCAGTAGCCCATGGCTGGTTAACGGGCAGCCTGCTGTTGACACAGGGCACACAGTGGGCGCTCATGTCCTTCACCATTTTACAGTTTTGCAATTATTAAATAAATTAATTTTGAATTAAGTCTGTTTCATTTGTTACATTCAAACACACAAGTGGAAGCCACGGGCCTTAAACTGTTCATAAATCACTGCCAGGCCTCAGCTGGAGTATTGCGTCCGAATCTGGCACCGCACGTCAGAAAGGATGTCAAGGCCTCGGGAGAGGGCGCAGAGGAGAATTACTGGACTGGAAGTTTGTCAGAGTGAAAATAAGGAGAAACTGTTTCTACTGGCGAGAGGATCGGTAACCAGAGGACACAGATTTTAGAAATTTGGCAAAAGAACCAGAGGGAGAGAGGAGAGAATTTTTTTTACGCAGCGAGTTGTTGTGATCTGGAACGCGCTGCCTGAAAGGGCGGTGGAAGCAGATTCAATAGTAACTTTCAAAAGGGAATTGGATAAATACTTGAAGAAAATTTTTCGGCGGCGCTCCCTCAGTACTGCCCCTCCGACAGTGCGGCGCTCCCTCAGTACTGCCCCTCCGACAGTGCGGCGCTCCCTCAGTACTGCCCCTCCGACAGTGCGGCGCTCCCTCAGTACCGCCCCTCTGACAGTGCGGCGCTCCCTCAGTACTGACCCTCCGACAGTGCAGCGCTCCCTCAGTACTGACCCTCCAACAGTGCGGCGCTCCCTCAGTACTGCCCCTCCGACAGTGCGGCGCTCCCTCAGTACTGCCCCTCCGACAGTGCGGCGCTCCCTGAGTACTGCCCCTCCGACAGTGCAGCGCTCCCTCAGTACTGACCCTCTGACAGTGCGGCGCTCCCTCAGTACTGACCCTCCGACAGTGTGGCGCTCCCTCAGTACTGCCCCTCCGACAGTGCGGCGCTCCCTCAGTACTGCCCCTCCGACAGTGCGGCGCTCCCTCAGTACTGACCCTCCGACAGTGCAGCGCTCCCTCAGTACTGACCCTCCGACAGTGCGGCGCTCCCTCAGTACTGACCCTCTGACAGTGCGGCGCTCCCTCAGTACTGACCCTCCGACAGTGCGGCGCTCCCTCAGTACCGCCCCTCCGACAGTGCGGCGCTCCCTCAGTACCGCCCCTCCGACAGTGCGGCGCTCCCTCAGTACTGACCCTCCGACAGTGCAGCGCTCCCTCAGTACTGACCCTCCGACAGTGCGGAACTCCCTCAGTACTGCCCCTCCGACAGTGCGGAACTCCCTCAGTACTGACCCTCCGACAGTGCGGCGCTCCCTCAGTACTGCCCCTCCGACAGTGCGGAACTCCCTCAGTACTGCCCCTCTGACAGTGCGGCGCTCCCTCAGTACTGACCCTCCGACAGTGCGGAACTCCCTCAGTACTGCCCCTCCGACAGTGCGGAACTCCCTCAGTACTGCACTGGGAGTGTCAGCCTAGATTTTATGCTCAAGTCTCTGGAGTCGGACCTGAACCCACAACCTTTGACTGAGAGGCGAGAGAGTGCCACCCACAAACCATGGTAGGGTGGAAGTTGCAGGGAAGAGGAGATTAAGGAGGCAGTTGGTAGTGGGGAAAGGTATTAATGGACAAACACTGTGCCTTCGATACCATTCATCTGTCCGCTGTTTTAATGCAAGGGTTAACTCCGACATTAATATAAGGTTTGGAGGAATGGCGTCAGAAACATGTTAAGCATCTGTCTGTTCATATAGCTGAATGATTTCCAGGCTCCTCCATAGACACAAGAGTTCAACAGCGTTATCAACCGGTTGCAATTTTCCTTATAATTTCATTTCTTTTCCTCCAAAATTCTCCAATCTTTGGAAGAGGAGGAGGCCATTCAGCCCCTCCAGCCTATTCCGCCATTCAATTAGATCATGGCTGACCTTTATTCTACAGTGACTGAGGGACTGCAGTTGCGGGGATAGACTGGAGAAGCTGGGGTTGTTCTCCTTGGAGCAGAGAAGGTTGAGAGGAGATTTGATAGAGGTGTTCAAAATCATGAGGGGTCTGGACAGAGTAGGTAGAGAGAAACTGTTCCCATTGGGGAAGGGTCGCGAACCAGAGGACACAGATTTAAGGTGATTGGCAAAAGAACCAAAGGCGACATGAGGAAAAACTGTTTTACTCAGCGAGTGGTTAGGATCTGGAATGCACTGCCTGAAAGGGTGGTGGAGGCAGACTCAATCACAGCTTTCAAAAGGGAATTGGAGAAGTATCTGAAGGTAAAAAATTTGCAGGACTACGGGGAAAGGGCGGGGGAGTGGGACTAGCTGAAGTGCTCTTGCAGAGAGCCGGCACGGGCTCGACGGGCCGAATGGCCTCCTTCTGTGCTGTAACCATTCTATGATTCTATGGATAACTCCATCTACCTGCCTTAGTTCCATAACCCTTAATGACCTCACCTAACAAAAATCGATCCCTCTCAAATTTTGACATTTTCAATTGAATTTATTGAATTTCTGAATTAGTAGTTAATAGTTTCCCAACTCTTAGTTTAAACCACTGCCCATTTCAAAAGGTAAAAGAACGCTAATACTCAGCAATCAATCACTGACCTGTGGTCCCGTGATGTCAGTTCTATAAATGTTCGCTCTCTCTCTCTCTCTCTGCTGCCGCCCCTTTTATTGCACCTCCTCCATTCACCTTTCACTGTCTCTCGAAACCTGCTTTCCACTTCCTCCGGCGGGAAAAGATTCCATCTCAGGTTTCTGCCCTCTCTCTCTCTGTCTGTCTCTCTCTCTCAGCTTTCTATTGTCGTGTACCAAAAGTGAAACTCGCAACTGCGGATCAATTTAAGATAAAAGGACAAGTGACTCCCGAAGAAACCAACGGTGATCTGTCCAGGAGAGGTAAGTGTGGAGGAATTGAAAAGCAGAGCAGCCGCTCCGAAAGCTTGTGATTTCAAATAAAGCTGTTGGACTATAACCTGGTGTTGTGCGACTTCTCACATTAGTCCACCCCAGTCCAACACCGGCATCTCCGCATCAAAATATATAGAGGCACTGGAGAAGGTGCCAAAAGCAAGATTTACAAGAACTGAGAGGTAATACATAACAGGAAAGATTGAACAGGCTGGGGCTCTTTTCTCTAGAAAAGAGAAGGCTGAGGGGACGACCCGATGGAGGTCTTTAAAATTACAAAGGGGGTTCGATAGGGTAGACGGACAGAAGATGTTTCCACTTGTGGGGGAGACCAAGACTAGGGGCCGTCAATATAAGATAGTCACTAATAAATCCAATTCAGGAGAAACTTCTTTACCCAGAGAGTGGTGAGAATGTGGGACTCGCTACCACAGGGAGTGGTTGAGGCCAATAGCACAGATGCATTTAAGGGGAAGCTGGATAAACACCTGAGGGAGAAGGGAATAGAAGGAGATGTTGATGGGTGAGATGAAGAGGCTCGTGTGGAGCATAAACACCGGCACGGACCAGTTGGGTTCTGTTTCTGTGCTGTACATTCTATGTAATGTAGTTTTACCAGTTTAATAGCTGGGGGAGGGGGGTCCTGATATTAATGGATGAGGTTACTGATGTGGAAGAGCAGAAGATCCAGTTACGTAATTTCTAGGTTTAGCTTCTCACCCCCCAGACAACCTCCATTATAGACGGCTCGAGTGAACAACTTGCCTTTAATGTAAATAAAATGTCCCAAGGCGCTTCACAGATATAAATTTGACACCGAGCCAAGGGAGAGAGAGAGAGGGAGAGAGACTTGTTGGGCGGCCCAACATTTGTTTCATTTAATATAAAATAAAAACAGAAAATGCTGGAGATACTCAGCAGGTCAGGCAGCATCTGTGGAGAGAGAAACAGAGTTAACGTTTCAGGTCGATGACCCTGCGTCAGAACTGGAAAAAAGAGGTAATGGAACAGATTTTTCAGCAAGTGTCGGGGCTGGGAAAGCGGGGAGGGGATGAAAGAATAAAAGGGAAGATCTGTGATAGGATAGAAGGCGGCAGATGTTAAGAGACATTGAGAGATATTCAAGGCCAAAGGAGATGGTAATGGGACAGGTTAAGAAACAAAGGATGTCTGTAGATGAAGTGTAAATTGCGCTGGCAGAATGAAAGACAGCTGCCATGTGGGAGAGAAGAAAAGAAGTCACTAAAAAAAAAGGGTGTGGAAAAATATATATATGATAGGGGCCGAGGTTATGATCTGAAATTTTTGAACTCTGTGTTGAGTCCAGAAGGCTGTAAAGTGCCTAATCGAAAGATGAGGTGCTGTTCCTCGAGCTAAGCTGAGCTTCAGTGGAACAATGCAAGAGGCCTGAGGACGGTGAGGTCTGAGTGGGAGTGGAGCGGAGAATTAAAGTGACAGGCGACCGGAAGATCGTGGTCCCCCTTACGGACTGAACGGAGGTGTTCCGCAAAGCAGTCACCCAATCTGCGTTTGGTCTCCCCAATGTAGAGGAGACCACATCGTGAGCAGCGAATACAGGTATACTAAATTGCAAGAAGTACAAGTAAATCGCTGTTTCACCTGGAAGGGGTGTTTGGGGCCCTGGACAGTGGGAAGGGGGGAGGTATAAGGGCATGTGTTGCATCTCCTGCACTTGCACGGGAAGGTGCCGGGCGAAGGGGAAGGGGTGTTGGGGGTGATAGAGGAGTGGACCAGGGTGTCGCGGAGGGAGCGGTCCCTTCGGAATGCTGAAAGGGGAGGTGAGGGGAAGATGTGTTTGATGGTGGGATCACGCTGGAGGTGGCGGAAATGGCGGAGGATGATCCGTTGAATGTGGAGGCTGGTGGGGTGAAAGGTGAGGACAAGAGGAACCCTATCGTGGTTCCGGGAGGGAGGGGCAGGGGTGAGGGCAGAAGTGCGGGAGATAGAATGGACACGGTCGAGGGCCGTGTCAACCACTGTAGAGGGGAATCCTTGTTTGAGGAAAAAGGAAGACATGTCGGAAGCACTGGTATGGAAGGTGGCATCGTCAGAGCAGATGCGGCGGAGACGGAGAAACTGGGAGATTGGAATAGAGTCCTTACAGGAGGCGGGGTGGGAGGAAGTGTAGTCAAGGTAGCTGTGGGAGTCAGTGGGCTTGTAGTGAATGTTTGTCAATAACCTATCCCCAGAGATGGAGACGGAGAAGTCGAGGAAGGGAAGGGAAGAGTCGGAGATGGACCATGTGAAGGTGAGGGAAGGGTGGAAATTGGAAGCAAAGTGAATGAAATTTTCTAGTTCAGGGCGAGAGCAGGAAACGGCACCAATACAGTCATCAATGTACCGGAAAAAGAGGTGAGGGAGGGGACCCGAGTAGGACTGGAACAAAGAGTGTTCCACATATCCCACGAAAAGGCAGGCATAGCTAGGACGCATGCGGGTTCCCATAGCAACACCTTTGATTTGAAGGAAGTGAGTGGAGTCAAAGGAGAAGTTGTTCAATGTGAGAACAAGTTCAGCCAGGCGGAGGAGGGTGGTGGTGGATGGGGACTGGTTGAGCCTCTGTTCAAGGAAGAAGCGGAGTGCCCTCAGGCCATCCTGGTGGGGGATGGAGGTGTAGAGGTATTGTGCGTCCATAGTGAAAAGGAGGTGTTTGGGGCCAGGAAACTGGAAACTGATGTTAAAGTGACGGAGAGCATCGGAAGAGTCGCGGATGTAGGTGGGAAGAGGCTGGACAAGGGGAGAAAAAATAGAGTCGAGATCGGAAGAGATAAGTTCCGTGGGGCAAGAACAGGCTGAAACGATGGGTCTACCAGGGCCATTTGTCCCTGAGGTGTTTCATTTCACCTCACAGACCGCGTGAGAAGCAGTGAGTTTGGTTTAGTTTAAATCGGATACGATTCAGGTGAAGTGAGCCCACTTGCTGCTGATTGGGCCATTCCCTCCGTTATTGGTGACTTGGCCAAGATCCCCGACCGGGATTCGAACCTTGGACCTCTCTCGCCCCGCTCGTCCTGATTGCCTGCTTGAGCTGGTTCCGATCCGGGCCTTTCTTACCTCTAGACTTGACCATTCCAACACTCTGGTGGCCGGCCTCCCATAATCCACCCTGCGTAAAAATTGAGCTCATCCAAAACTCGGCCCAAGTCCAGATCGGCCATCACCCTCTGTGCTCGCTGACCTACATTGGCTCCCGGTCCGGCAACGCCTCGATTTTAATGTTCTCGTCCTTGTTTTCAAATCCCTCCATGGCCCTCGCCCCTCCCTATCTCTGTAATCTCCTTCAGCCCCACAACCCTCCAAGATCTCCATATTCCTCCAATTCCGGCCTCTTGCGCATCCCTGATTTTAATCGCTCCACCATTGGCGGCCGTGCCTTCAGCTGCCTGGGCCCTGAGCTCTGGAATTCCCTCCCTAAACCTCTCTGCCTCTCTCTCTCTTCCTTTAAGACGCTCCTTCGAACCTACATTTTTGACCAAGCTTTTGGTCACCTGCCCTAATATCTCTTTATGTGGCTCAGTGTCAAATTTTGTTTGATAATCGCTCCTGTGAAGCGCCTTGGGACGTAAGAACATAAGAATTAGGAGCAGGAGTCGGCCTTTCGGCCCCTCGAGCCTGCTCCACCATCAAGAAGATCATGGCTGATCATCGACCTCAACTTCACTCTCCCGCCCGATCTCCATATCCCTTGATTCCCCTAGAGTCCAAAAATCTATCGATCTCAGCCTTGAATACACTCAAAGATTCAGCATCCACAGCCCTCTGGGCAGGGAATTCCAAAGATTCACAACCCTCTGAGTGAAGAAATTCCTCCTCATCTCAGTCTTAAATGGCCGACCCCTTATCCTGAGACTCTACCCCCTAGTTCTAGACTCTCCAGCCAGGGGGAAACAACCTCTCAGCATCTACCCTGTCAATCCCCTTCAGAATCTTGTATGTTTCAATGAGATCACCTCTCATTCTTCTAAACTCCAGAGAGTATCGGCCCATTCTACACAATCTCTCATCATAGGACAGCCCTCTCATCCCAGGAATCAGTCTGGTGACCCTTCGTTGCACCGCCTCCAAGGCAAGTATATCCTTCCTTCGATAAGGAGACCAGAACTGTGCACAGTGCTCCAGGTGTGGTCTCACGTTTTACTACATTAAAGGCGACAATAAAATACAAGCTGTTGTTGTTATGGCAATCTCCCAACCTGTTGACCTCCTGCCCTGCCCCATGCAGAACACTTGCTCATTAACTTCCTGCTCTATTCTCAACAGTTGGTGTGCGAGAGTTTGATCCCAGTGTTTCCCGCTAATCGGAAATGTGAGTAGATTTTTCTCCTGAGCTGTATCCACCTGTCCTAAAATTGTAACGCGGAAAAGTGTCACACCGTGAAGTGTCACAATTGAAAACATGCTTCATCTGCCATGGAGGCTTCGGTGCTTTACCCATCTCTCTTCTTCCAGATCAATCGCCCTCTTGTATCCTGTGAAACCTAAGATGACCCAATCCATCAGAGATTGTTTAGTCGAAGCGTTGCAAGATCTGAAATCGGAGGACCTAAAGGGTTTTGTTGATAAGCTCTGCGAACACAAGTTTGAAAACATTACCTCGATAAGAAGTGGTCTCCTTGACCGTCCTGGTGTGCTGGATATTGTCCGCCGTATCATTTCTCACTACGGAGAAGGAAGAGCTGGCAAGGTGACAGTAGATGTCCTGGAGGCAGTTAATCAAAGAAATGTTGCTGAAAAATTGTCCAAGGCTTTAGAGAAGAGTAAGTATGGGGAGATTTATAGATTTCATCATTACCCATTTTTCTGCCCATTTCTCGGGAAGGCTCTTGCCGGGGTACAGGTTCCATGGGCACCAATTGCCCTCATAGAAACATAGAAACATAGAAGATAGGAGCAGGAGTAGGCCATTCGGCCCCTCTAGCCTGCTCTGCCATTCAATGAGATCATGGCTGATCATCCAAACTCAGTACCCTGTCCCTGCCTTCTCCCCATATCTCTTGATACCTTTTTCTTTAAGAAATATATCTAACTCTTTCTTCAATATAGTTAATGACTTGGCCTCAACTACCTTCTGTGGTAGAGAATTCCACAGGTTCACCACTCTCTGGGTGAAGAAATTCTTCCTCATTTCTGTCCTAAATGGCTTACCCCTTATCCTTAGATTATGACCCCTGGTTCTGGACTCTCCGACCATCGGGAACATTCTTCCTGCATCTAGTTTGTCCAGACCTGTCAGAATTTTATATGTTTCAATGAGATCCCCTCTCATTCTTCTATACTCCAGCGAGTATAAGCCCAATCGACCCAATCTCTCCTCATATGTCATTCCTGCCATCCCAGGTATCAGTCTGGTGAATCTTTGCTGAATTCCTTCCATGGCAAGAACATCCTTCCTCAGATAAGGCGACCAAAACTGCGCACAGTACTCAAGGTGTGGTCTCACCAAGGCCCTGTACAACTGCAGCAAGACATTCCTGTTCCTATACTCAAACCCTTTCGCTATGAAGGCAAACATACCATTTGCCTTCTTCACCGCCTGCTGCACCTGCATGCTTACCTTCAGCGACTGGTGCACAAGGACACCCAGGTCTCGTTGCACTTCCCCTTCTCCCAATCTATTGCCATTCAGATAATAGTCTGCCTTTCTGTTTTTGACACCAAAGTGGATGTCATTCTAGTGGACGTACCCCTCATGTAGGGATGTCAGGACACTCCCCCAAGCCCTGAGATTCCAGCCCTTGAACCCCAGGCAAGATAGTCCTATTTCCCCTTGTGTTCCTTTACATGTCCTGTTTTGTGGGCTGGGAGGTTTGGAAAGGAGGACTGTTTCTTACAGCCATTGCCTCGTTGGTGGATACATCCTAAAATCAGAACACCGAGATCTGTCGGTATCAGAAACTCGGGGAATTAATGGGAACGGCGATTGAGATTTTAGCTTTGAGGTTGGAGTGTCGGCCAGTGGCTCAGTGGGCAGCACTCTCTCTCTCTCGCCTCTGAGTCAGAAGGTTGTGGGTTCAAGTCCCACTCCGGAGACTCGAGCACAAAAATCCAGGCTGAGAGAGTACAGAGGAGTTTTCCCCTGGTGTCCTGGGCCAATATTCTAAAACAGATGATCTGGTCATTATCACATTGCTGTTTTTGGGATCTTGCAGTGTGCAAATTGGCTGCCGCGTTTCCTGCATTACAAGCATGACTACACTTGAAAAAGTATTTCATTGGCTGTCCGGTGGTCGTGAAAGGCGCTATAGAAATGCAGCCTTTCTTTCTTTCCACCTGGCCCATCTGAGAATTCAGGGTATGCACCTATGAAGTCTACAGCCTGGACAGCCTGCAGAATGCAATAGGCAGGTGGAGGTGACTTTTCCTGGGAAGTGGCAGCTCAGGGCTACCTAAGGGAGAGGGATTTGGGGTTTTGCTCGATAATCCGCGAGGAGGATTATGTCGAATCTCCTCTCACTGGTTTGAATGGGCGGGACTTGGGCCCATAATATTGAACAGGGTCTGTGGGAGGAGCAGACTTGATGGGCCAACCAGCCATTTCTCATCCCTTGGTTCCTTCTCTTCAGGGTCTATGTCCAGTCTACATTGTTTACAGCATTTTGAAAGATCTTTCATGTTGTCTTTTTCCAGTTCGGAATGATGAGAATGTTGCGGCAGGTGAGGTTGGTGCACCAGGTAATTCATTCATTATTCTTTCTTTCATTCTTTCATTCTCTCATTCTCTCTTTCTCTCTTTTTTTCCTTCTCTTTACTTTCCTTCTTTCTTTCCCTCTTCCTTTCCTTCCTTCCTTCTTTCTTTCCTTCCCTCTTCCTTTCTTTCCTTCCTTCTTTCTTTCCTTCCTTCCTTCTTTCTTTCCTTGCTTCCTTCTTTCTTTCCTTCCCTCTTTTTTCTTTCCTTCCTTCTTTCTTTCTTTCCCTCTTTTTTCTTTCCTTCCTTCTTTCTTTCCTTCCTTCTTTCTTTCCTTGCTTCCTTCTTTCTTTCCTTCCCTCTTTTTTCTTTCCTTCCTTCTTTCTTTCCTTCCCTCTTTCTTTCTTTCCTTCCTTCTTCCTTTCCTTCCTTCTTTCTTTCCTTCCCTCTTTCTTTCTTTCCTTCCTTCTTTCTTTCCTTCCTTCTTTCTTTCCTTCCCTCTTCCTTTCTTTCCTTCCTTCTTTCTTTCCTTCCTTCTTTCTTTCCTTCCCTCTTCCTTTCTTTCCTTCCTTCTTTCTTTCCTTCCTTCTTTCTTTCCTTCCTTCTCTCTTGCCTTTTTTCTTTCTCTTTCTTTTTCTTCCTTCCTTTCTAAATGTGTGACCTTGCGTTGGAAGAAAGTGCAGAAACTCTTGAGCTGGAGGACTCTTGTGTTGGTTTTTACAGCATATTGTCCTGTATCATTTGCCCGTATGTGGTGCTATTATAGGATATGGTCATCCATCCTGTACCTTTTAATACAGGGTTGAGGATGAGGAAACACAGAGACGTCAAATCAATGATTATAATACAAGCCCTTTCATGCAGTGCCCTTGAGATTGGTACCAATTGATACTCACGTGCCAAGGACTCAAGCTTGGGACTGATGAGCGTGTCGTCTAGACTGCTCATGCTAGCCCCAGCAACACTAGGTCGAAGTGCCTAAGGATTGTGTCATATCTGTATAGGGTTAGTCACGGCCCCTGACGTGATGCTATTACATCCATGTCCGATCTACGTCTGGTTAAATGTGTGAGTACACTAGTGTACTACGTCACCTGTTGCTTGCTCATTGTACTCACCAATGAGTTATGGCCTTCCCTTCTTATCTCCTCCCAGTACATCCATAGCTAGTTCTATTCATACCCTTACAGTCTGCGAACTATCTGGCTCAATGCCCGCTACATCCCTCACCTCGTCCCACAAACTGTTAGTGAAGTAATATCCGCTATACTCCAGGCCTGACCTCGCACTTTTTTCTAGTACTGCAGAATTAGTCTTCAGTGTGTATGTGTGTGTGTGTATATATATATGTTTTTATATATATTTATATAAACTAAAGGGTACAATCCTAAAGGGGGTGCATGAACAGAGAGACCATGGGGTATATGTGCACAAATCGTTGAAGGTGGCAGGGCAGGTTGAGAAAGTGGTTAAAAAAGCTTACGGGATCCTGGGCTTCATAAACAGAGGTATAGAGTACAAAAGCAAGGAAGTTATGATGAACCTTTATAAAACACTGGTTCGACCACAACTGGAGTATTGTGTCCAATTCTGGGCACCGCACTTTAGGAAGGATGTGAAGGCCTCAGAGAAGGTGCAGAAAAGATTTATGAGAATGATTCCAGGGATGAGGGACTTCAGTTACGTGGATAGACTGGAGAGGCTGGGGTTGTTCTCCTTAGAGCAGAGAAGGTTGAGAGAGATTTGATAGAGGTGTTCGAAATCATGAGGGGTCTGGATAGAGTAGATAGAGAGAAACTGTTCCCATTGGGGGAAAGGGTCGAGAACCAGAGGACACAGATTTAAGGTGATTGGCAGAAGAACCAAAGGCGACATGAGGAGAAACTTTTTTACGCAGCGAGTGGTTAGGATCTGGAATTCACTGCCTGAAAGGGTGGTGGAGGCAGATTCAATCGTGGCTTTCAAAAGGGAGTTGGATTAGTAACTGAAGGAAAATGATTTGCAGGGCTATGGGGAAAGGGTGGGGGAGTGAGACTAGCTGAAGTGCTCTTGCAGAGAGCCGGCACGGGCTCGACGGTCCGAATGGCCTCCTTCTGTGCTGTAACCATTCTATGATTTATATTCATATATATATTTATATTTATATTAAGCTTACTATGGCTGCTCTACTCTGGTGCACCTATGCTTACAGTTTGCGATGCTGTAGTTATATCTTTACCTCTTTGGTTAAGTGCCCTTGAGGTACGATACGCTCGTGTGGAGCATAAACCAGCACCGACCAGCTGATCTCAACGGCCTGTTCTGGGCTGTAAATCCTATGGAAACGGCACCAAACCCCACCCCGATCATTCAGGTTAGCTTGATGTCCGAAAGCTGATGCGAGTCCCGAGCTATTGTCGAGCGCGACTCAACGCTGTGAGCAACGTTTCTTTGACATGGTTTTTTTGTTTTCCCGTCAGCATGCAAGAAAGCGAAATCCAGCGAGGACACAGCCAGCGGCAGCTGGGGTAGGTATTCAATTGGAAAAGAGTGAGTTGTGTAGAATGGGGTGTATTTTGAATACTCATTGAGCTGCACACTCCCAGGAGTCTGAATGGTTGTGGGTTCAAGTACCACTCCAGGGGCTTGAGCACATAAAGTTAGGTCGACGCTCCCAGTGCAGTACTGAGGGAGTGCCGCACTGTCGGAGGGGCAGTACTGAGGGAGCGCCGCACTGTCGGAGGGGCAGTACTGAGGGAGCGCCGCACTGTCGGAGGGGCAGTACTGAGGAAGCGCCGCACTGTCGGAGGGGCAGTACTGAGGGAGCGCCGCACCGTCGGAGGGGCAGTACTGAGGGAGCGCCGCACTGTCGGAGGGGCAGTACTGAGGGAGCGCCGCACCGTCGGAGGGGCAGTACTGAGGAAGCGCCGCACTGTCGGAGGGGCAGTACTGAGGGAGCGCCGCACTGTCGGAGGGGCAGTACTGAGGGAGCGCCGCACTGTCGGAGGGGCAGTACTGAGGGAGCGCCGCACTGTCGGAGGGGCAGTACTGAGGGAGTGCCGCACTGTCGGAGGGGCAGTACTGAGGGAGTGCCGCACTGTCGGAGGGGCAGTACTGAGGGAGCGCCGCACTGTCGGAGGGGCAGTACTGAGGGAGTGCCGCACTGTCGGAGGGGCAGTACTGAGGGAGTGCCGCACTGTCGGAGGGGCAGTACTGAGGGAGCGCCGCACTGTCGGAGGGGCAGTACTGAGGGAGTGCCGCACTGTCGGAGGGGCAGTACTGAGGGAGTGCCGCACTGTCGGAGGGGCAGTACTGAGGGAGCGCCGCACTGTCGGAGGGGCAGTACTGAGGGAGCGCCGCACTGTTGGAGGGGCAGCACTGAGGGAGTGCCGCACTGTCGGAGGGGCCGTACTGAGGGAGTGCCGCACTGTCGGAGGGGCCGTACTGAGGGAGTGCCGCACTGTCGGAGGGGCCGTACTGAGGGAGTGCCGCACTGTCGGAGGGGCCGTACTGAGGGAGTGCCGCACTGTCGGAGGGGCCGTACTGAGGGAGCACCGCACTGTCGGAGGGGCCGTACTGAGGGAGCGCCGCACTGTCGGAGGGGCAGTACTGAGGGAGCGCCGCACTGTCGGAGGGGCAGCTCTGAGGGAGCGCCGCACTGTCGGAGGGGCAGCACTGAGGGAGCGCTGCACTGTCGGAGGAGCAGTACTGAGGGAGCGCCGCACTGTCGGAGGGGCAGTACTGAGGGAACGCTGCACTGTCGGAGGGGCGGTGCTGAGGGAGCGCCGCACTGTCGGAGGGGCAGTACTGAGGGAGCGCCGCACTGTCGGAGGGGCAGTACTGAGGGAGCGCCGCACTGTCGGAGGGGCAGTACTGAGGGAGCGCCGCACTGTCGGAGGGGCGGTACTGAGGGAGTGCCACACTGTCGGAGGGGCAGTACTGAGGGAGCGCCGCACTGTCGGAGGGGCAGTACTGAGGGAGCGCCGCACTGTCGGAGGGGCAGTACTGAGGGAGCGCCGCACTGTCGGTGGGGCAGTACTGAGGGAGCGCCGCACTGTCGGAGGGGCAGTACTGAGGGAGCGCCGCACTGTCGGAGGGGCAGTACTGAGGGAGCGCCGCACTGTCGGAGGGGCAGTATTGAGGGAGCCGCACTGTTGGAGGGGCTGTACTGAGGGAGCGCTGCACTGTCGGAGGGGCTGTACTGAGGGAGCGCTGCACTGTCGGAGGGGCAGTACTGAGGGAGCCGCACTGTTGGAGGGGCTGTACTGAGGGAGCGCCGCACTGTCGGAGGGGCTGTACTGAGGGAGCGCTGCACTGTCGGAGGGGCAGTACTGAGGGAGCCGCACTGTCGGAGGGGCTGTACTGAGGGAGCGCCGCACTGTCGGAGGGGCTGTACTGAGGGAGCGCTGCACTGTCGGAGGGGCAGTACTGAGGGAGCCGCACTGTTGGAGGGGCTGTATTGAGGGAGCGCCGCACTGTCGGAGGGGCTGTACTGAGGGAGCGCTGCACTGTCGGAGGGGCAGTACTGAGGGAGCCGCACTGTCGGAGGGGCTGTACTGAGGGAGCGCTGCACTGTTGCAGGGGCAGTACTGAGGGAGCGCCGCACTGTCGGAGGGTCAGTACTGCGGGAGCGCTGCACTGTCGGAGGGGCTGTACTGAGGGAGCGCTGCACTGTTGGAGGGGCAGTACTGAGGGAGCGCTGCACCGTCGGAGGGGCAGTACTGAGGGAGCGCCGCACTGTCGGAGGGGCAGTACTGAGGGAGCGCCGCACTGTCGGAGGGTCAGTACTGAGGGAGCACCGCACTGTCGGAGGGGCAGTACTGAGGGAGCGCCGCACTGTCGGAGGGTCAGTACTGAGGGAGTGCCGCACTGTCGGAGATGCCGTCTTTCGGATGAGATGTTAAACCGAGGCCCCGTCTGCTCTCTCAGGTGGACGTAAAAGATCCCACGGGCACTATTTTGAAGAAGAGCAGGGGAGTTCTCCCCAGTGTTCTGGGGCCAATATTTATCCCTCAACAAACATAACAAAAAAAACCCTAACATCTGGTCATTATCACATTGCTTTGTGTGGGAGCTTGCTGTGCACAAATTGGCTGCTGCATTTCCCACATTACAACAGTGACTACACTCCAAAAGTACCTCATTGGCTGTAAAGCGCTTTGGGGCGTCCGGTGGTCGTGAAAGGCGCTGGAGAAATACAAGTCTTTTTTCTTTTCTCTACCCTGTCCCCCTCCAAAAGACACCTTAAATCCCAATGTCCGGGGACTACTTCTGACCACAACAGTGTAACGTGTGGGTTAAGGCAGAGCAGAGGACTCCCACGCTGTATCATTTTGATTTGATCGCGGTTTATTAGATGATGAAGGGACTAGATTGTGCTTGCGCAGAGAGTTTGTTCCAACTAGATAGGTTGAGGAGGATCAGGGGGGTCTCGGTCCCAAGTTATGTAAAGGCAGAACTAGGTTAGATGTCCTTTCCCGGAGAGTAGTGGGCCTCTGTCGGCTCGTGTGGTAGACGCCTTCGAGTGAGAGCTGCACCTGTTTCTGGCTGGGGCGGAGATCATCTTGTGCAGAAGCTAGGTGCTTGCTAACATTAATCAGGGCCAGAGGGACCTCCAGGACTAGTTTCGATCGCCTAAGGGGGTTACATAAGAATAAGGAGCAGGAGTCAGCCGTACGACCCCTCGAACCTGCTCCGCCATTCAATAAGATCGTGGCTGATCATTGACCTCAACACCACTTTCTCGCCCGATCTCCATATCCCTTGATTCCCCTAGAGTCCAAAAATCTATCGATCTCTGTCTTGAATATACTCAACGACTGAGCCTCCACAGCCCTCTGGGGTAGAGAATTCCAAAGATTCACCACCCTCCGAGTGAAGAAATCTCTCCTCATCTCAGTCCTCAATGGCCGACCCCTTATTCTGAGACTGAGAGAGGAATTTTCCAGGCGTTATTCCCTAATTGGCCTGGGCTTTTTAAAACCTGTTTGTCGCCTCTCCTCGGAGATCACATAGCTTCCAGGTAGGCGAGGCAATATCTGTATTCTGATGCGCAAACGAGCACATCTGTGTGGGACATGGTGGATGGACCAGTGGGTCTTATTCGGCCGTCATTTTCTAGATGTTTGTATAACTGATCTGGGAATGCTTAGCGCAGATACCAGGACCAAAATTTGGGAAAATATCCCATTCCCAGGACAGGCATCCCATGTGCTGATGACCGTACAATTTCGGCACAGAGTGAAGACTGAAATTAACTTGAAGTAAACCATTCAAGCGATGAATAACACTGCAAATGAATTGGTTCTTTTAGCCAAGAGTCCTGAACTGTATTGATTTTATTTTAATTTGCTTATTGATCATGCTCATTTTCAGATACCTACCCCCAGCTGACCAGATGCAATCGTAGATAGAGGCACTGTGGTATCTTATCCCTAGAGATCATTAACATGTGTAACCAGGGAAGGGATGTCCGTGACCTAGATGAAGGGACCGAGTGTAATGTATCCAAGTTTGCTGATGATACAAAGCTAGGGCGGGACAGTAAGCTGTGAGGAGAGCACATAGGGCTGGATTTTCTCAATGGGGAGCTTTTGGAGGCGGGACTCCCACTTGTCGGGTTTTAGTCCCGCCTCCATCGACGTGTGGCCAACCCACGCTATTTTCCCTTGATTGACCTTGTTGGCCAATTAAGGGAAAGCCGGTTACTGGTGACGTCAGCAAGTGACGTTTCATCTGTCGAGAGCTTTTGACAGATGAAATGTCAACGTTTGACGGCTCTGTGAAGCTGTCAAACACGGACAATCTGTCCTCTAAGTTGAGCCCTTCCACTCAGGCTGAGTTAGAGAGCTCTCCTGAGCAGAAAGCAGAAGGCTGCGGCTTTTGACAGCTCAGCGGCCATTCTGCTTTCTGTGCCGGTGAGCTGAGGGACTCCCGAGAACTGAAGGGAGGAAGCCTGCAGGAAGAAGCAAAGGTAAGTAAAACTTATTAAAACACTTTACACACACCTCACACACTCACCTCTCCACACATGCACCCATCACTCACCTGCACACCGGACATCTCGGCCCCTCCGACCCCCGCAGACCTACGGCTCACATCGCTGACCCTGGCGAGGTTCAGAGCCTTCGGGAAGCCCACACTTTAGAGCTCAAAATAGGGATTAGCCAAAAAACTGCCTGTTAACTACCTGTTAACAGGCAGTTAATTGGCACAAATCCCCTTCCCACCGCAGGGAGGCCGCTCCCAGTGCGGGTCGGGAACCCGCCTCCTGGGAAGATGGCACAGAAGCGGGTTCGGCCGGGATGGGTACTCGCTCCCAGGATTCTGCCATTTTCCCAGCAGTCCTGCCTCCTTACCCGCCTCCCCAGGGCTGGCAAAATCGCCCCCAAAGAGTCTTAAAGGGATATAGATAGACTAAGTGAGTGGGCAGTAAGGTGGCAGATGGAGTTTAATGAAGGGAAATGTGAGGTTATTCACTTTGGTAGGAAGAATAGAAAAACAGAATATTTTTTAAAAGGTGAGAAACTTTCAAATGTTGGTGTTCAGAGAGATTTGGGTGTCCTCGTGCAAGAAACACAGGAAGCTAGCATGCAGGTACAGCAAGCAATAAGGAAGGCAAATGGCATGTTGGCCTTTATTGCAAGGGGGTTGGAGTATAAGAGTAAGGAAGTCTTGCTACAATTGTACAGGGCCTTGGTGAGACCACACCTGGAGTACTGTGCACAGTTCTGGTCTCCTTATCTAAGGAAGGATATACTTGCCTTGGAGGCAGTGCAACGAAGGTTCACTGGATTGTTACCTGGGTTGAGAGGGCTGTCCTATGATGAGAGATTGTGTAGAATTGGCCTATACTCTCTGGAGTTTAGAAGAATGAGAGGTGATCTCATTGAAACATACAAGATTCTGAAGGGGATTGACAGGGTGGATGCTGAGAGGTTGTTTCCCCTGGTTGGAGAGTCTAGAACTAGGGGTCACAGTCTCAGGATAAGGGGTCGGCCATTTAAGACCGAGATGAGGAGGAATTTCTTCACTCAGAAGGTGGTGAATCTTTGGAATTCTCTGCCCCAGAGGGCTGTGAATGCTGAGTCTTTGAGCATATTCAAGGCTGAGATCAATAGATTTTTGGACTCTAGCGGAATCAAGGGATATGGAGATCAGGCAGGAAAGTGGAGCTGAGGTCGATGATCAGCCATGATCTTATTGAATGGCGGAGCAGGCTCGAGGGGCCGTATGGCCGACTCCTGCTCCTAATTCTTATGTTCTAATGAACCTGTGTAACCAGTGAAGGGATGGCCATTAGCAAAGTAGAAAAAGATTTGAAGTTGATGCTCGCCCCTTCACTCAAATCATCCAGTCAATTTGGAACAGCTGTATAGATGAGTAATAAGAACATAAGAACATAAGAAATAGGAGCAGGAGTAGGCCAATCGGCCCCTCGAGCCTGCTCCGCCATTCAATAAGATCATGGCTGATCTGATCCTAACCGCCAATCTACTATCTATCACAGAACCATCTCCTGCATCTAACAGAATTGCACACACGAAATAGGAGCAGAATCAGGCTACACAGTCCCTGGGCCCGCTCCACTACCCACAGGGCCATGACCGATCCGAACCTAGACTCATGTCCAAATTCCTGCCCGCTCCCCGTAACCCTTAATGCCCTTTACTTCTAGGAAACTGTCTATTTCTGTTTTAAATTTAATTAATGTTGTAGCTTCTACAGCTTTTTGTGGCAGCATATTCCATGGACCTACCACCCTCTGAGTGAAGTAGTTCCTCCTCATCTCAGTTTTGAAAGAGCAGCCCCTTATTCTAAGACTATGTCCCCTAGTTCTCGTCTCACCCGTCATCGGGAACATCCTCCCCGCATCCACCCGATCCAACCCCTTCACAATCTTATATGTTTCAATAAGATCGCCTCTCATTCTTCTGAACTCCAATGAGTAGAGTCCCAATCTACCCAACCTCTCCTCATATGACCACCCCCTCATCCCCGGGATTAACCGAGTGAACCTTTTTTGCACTGCCTCGAGAGCAAGGATGTCTTTCCTTAAGTAAGGACACCAAAACTGTATGCAGTATTCCAGGTGCGGTCTCACCAATACCTTGTACAACTGAAGCAATACCTCCCTATTTTTATATTCTATCCCCCTAGCAATGAAAGCCAACATTCCATTTGCCTTCTTAATCACTTGCTGCACCTGCATACTAACCTTTTGAGTTTCGTGCACCAGGACCCCCAGATCCCTTTGCACTTCAGTACTCTCCAGTTTCTTGCCATTAAGATAATAAATTGCTCTAGGATTTTTCCTGCCAAAGTGCATCACCTCACACTTTCCAGTGTTGTATTCCATCTGCCAAATCTCTGCCCACTTACTTAGCCTGTCTATGTCCCCTTGCAGGTTTTTTATGTCCTCCTCACTCACTACTTTCCCTCCCATCTTTGTATCATCTGCAAATTTTGATATGTTACACTTGGTCCCTTCCTCCAAATCGTTAATATAGATTGTGAAGAGTTGGGGACCCAGCACTGACCCCTGTGGAACACCACTAGTTACTGATTGCCAGTCTGAGAATGAACCATTTATCCCAACTCTTTGCTTTCTGTTAGATAGCCAATCCTCTATCCATGCCAGAATATTACCCCCAATCCCGTGATTTTTTACCTTAAGCAATAATCTTTTGTGTGGCACCTTGTCAAATGCCTTTTGGAAGTCTAAATACACTACGTCCACTGGTTCCCCTTTATCCACTCTATATGTTACTTCCTCAAAGAACTCCAGCAAATTTGTCAAACATGACTTCCCCTTCGTAAAACCATGCTGACTTTGTCCTATTAAATTATGATTATCCAAATGTCCTGTTACTGTTTCCTTAATAATGGACTCCAAAATTTTACCTACCACAGATGTTAGGCTAACCGGTCTATAGTTACCAGCCTTCTGTCTACTGCCCTTTTTAAATAAGGGTGTTACATTAGCAGTTTTCCAGTCTGCCGGGACCTTAGCGGAATCCAGGGAGTTTTGAAAAATTATTACCAATGCATCTACAATCCCTACCGCCACTTCCTTCAAGACTCTAGGATGTAAGCCATCAGGTCCAGGTGATTTATCCGCCTTGAGTCCCATTATTTTACCGAGTACCACTTCCTTAGTGATTTTGATCGTGTTTAGCTCCTCTCCCCCTATAGCCCCCTGTTTGTCCAGTGTTGGGATATTCTTAGTGTCCTCTACTGTAAAGACTGATACAAAATATTCATTCAGTGTTTTTGCCATCTCCATATTTCCCACCATTAATTTCCCGGTCTCATCCTCTAAGGGACCAACATTTACTTTAGCCACCCTTTTTCTTTTTATATAACTATAAAAACTCTTACTATCTGTTTTTATATTTTTTGCTAATTTACTTTCATAATCTATCTTCCCTTTCTTAATCAATCTTTTTGTTATTTTTTGCTGCCTTTTAAAGTTTTCCCAATCCTCTGTCCTCCCACTAGATTTCGCTACCTTATATGCCCTTGTTTTTAGTCGAATACTATCCTTAATTTCTTTACTTAGCCATGGATGACTGTCCTTTCTTTTACACCCTTTTCTTTTCAGTGGAATATATTTTTTTTGGAAGTTGTAAAATAACTCCTTGAATGTCCACCACTGATCATGTGTCGTCTTACCCTTTAATCTATTTTCCCAATCCACTCTACTCAATTCTCTTCGCATACCTTCATAGTCTCCTTTATTCAAGCTTAGCACGCTTGTTTGAGATCCAACCTTCTCACCCTCTAATTGAATATGGAATTCAACCATGTTATGGTCACTCATTCCAAGGGGATCCTTTACTAGGACATTTTTAATTAATCCTGTCTCGTTACACAGGACCAGATCTAAGGTTGCTTGCCCCCTGGTCGGTTCAGTTACATACTGCTCAAGAAACCCATCCCTAATACACTCAATGAACTCATCCTCAAGGCAGCCCTGCCCCATTTGATTTGTCCAATTAATATGATAGTTAAAATCCCCCATAATTATAGATGTTCCCTTATTACATGCCTCAACTATTTCCTGATTGATACTCCGTCCAATAGAGTTGCAACTGTTCAGAGGCCTATAGACTACGCCCACTAATGTTTTTTTCCCCTTATTATTCCTTATCTCCACCCAAACTGTTTCATTATCATGATTTTTTGACCCAATATCATTACTCTGTATTACAGTGATTCCTTCCTTTATTAACATAGCCACCCCACCTCCCCTTCCTTCCTGCCTGTCCTTCCTGATCGTTAAATAACCTGGTATGTTTAATTCCCAGGCATTGTCACCCTGCAGCCATGTTTCTGTAATGGCCACAATATCATAACCATATGTAGTTATTTGTGCCATTAACTCGTCTATTTTGTTACGAATGCTACGTGCATTCAGATAGAGAACTTTCAAATATGCTTTGTGGCACTTAGTTCCTGCTTTTTCACTTTTTACCAGTTTACCTTTTACTCCACACACTCTGTCCCTTCCTGCCACGCTCTGATTTGTGATTCCCCTACTGCTACCTATGTCTATGACCCTCTCTGTTGTCATTTTTATTTTTTGCTCTCTTGAAACCTCCCCCCCACTAATTAGTTTAAAGCCCTCTCCACAGCCCTAGTTATTCGATTCGCCAGGACACTAGTCCCAGCACTGGCCAAGTGAAGTCCGTCCCAACGGAACAGCTCTCTCCTGCCCCAGTACTGGTGCCAGTGTCCCAAGAAGCAAAACCCATTTTTCCCACACCAGTCTTTGAGCCACGCATTCAACTCCCTGATTTTATTTACCCTAGCCAAATTTGCTCGTGGCTCAGGTAGTAATCCAGAGATTATTACCCTCGAGGTTCTGCTTTTTAATTTGGCCCCTAGCTGCTCAAACTCCCTCAGCAGAACCTCTTTCCTTGTCCTATCTATGTCATTGGTACCAACATGGACCACGACAACTGGATCCTCCCCCTCCCACTCCAAGTTTCTCTCCAGCCCAGAGGAGATGTCCTTAACCCTGGCACCGGGCAGGCAACACAGCCTTCGGGACTCTCGCTCTTGGCTGCAAAGAACCCTATCTATCCACCTAATGATACTATCCCCTACCACTACAACATTTCTTTTTACTCCCCCCACTTGAATGGCCCCCCTTACCACGGTGCTGTGGCCAGGTTGCTCATCCTCCCTGCAGTCCCCGCTCCTATCCACACAGGGAGTAAGAGCCTCGAACCTGTTGGACAAGAGCAAGGGCTGCGGCTCCTCCAACACTACCTCCTGGATCCCTGTACCTGCCTCACTCGTAGTCACACCTTCCTGTCCCTGACCACGGGCTACTTCTGAATTAGTTACTCTAATTGGTGTGACTACCTCCTGAAACACGGAGTCCAGGTAACTCTCCCCCTCCCTGATCATGTACTAGGCTCCATTTCAAGAGCATAAAGGCAAAATTTCCTACATTACAACAGTGACTACACATCAAAAGTACTTCGCCGGCTGTAAAGCGCTTGGGGACGTCTTGAGGTCGTGAGAGGCGCTGTATTGAATGCAAGTTCTTGCTTTCTTTCTTTCAATAGACTTATGGACCCTTACTGCGATGGAGAGGCATGCCAGAGAGAACATGGATAAATTGTGCACATCGCTGGGAGACAGAATCGGAGCGGAAGGGATGGAAACAATTGCAAACGGCGTTCGGAGAAGGAGAATGAAGACATCATTCTTCATCACTGACAAGGGAGCTCACAATATAGTCAACAACCAGATATTCAAAAGATACCGAGCTGACCAAGGCAGCAAGTTGTTTCCTTGGAAACTTGTGGAATATTATTTATTCGAAGGGATTGCCCCGAGAGGTCAAAGGCCAAGCAAAGGTCAAAACTCAGAGGCGGATGTTGCTGGCTCACCTGTAGATGTGACAATGCATAATGAGTCCGAGAAAGAACCTTCTGGTGAATTTGTTGATAGTCTGAAGAAACCCACTGAAGTTAAGGATTCTTTAGATGTGGCAGATGATAAAGGCATAGATAACGATAGCTATCACAGTGACATTAAACCACCCGGACAAGATTTGGGATTTGAGCAAAGTCTTCCTGCCCAGGAGGATGAGGAGGACGAGGGTAATGATAGAGGAGAGTCACTGAGAAGCTCTAGGGCCGCCAGTCAAACCACTAACAGTAGGAAGCCTACGAGGCCTCTAAGTGCAATCAAGGCAACTGAAAAGCAACCAAGGATTGGTTGGGCTGTGGAGGAAGAGCTAAAAGCCAAAGTGGCTGCTAAGCAACAGTGGCTAGAAAAGCAGGTGGACCAGATCTTGGAAGAAGGTGACGGCCGAAACCGAGACCGAGTGGTGGAAGAGCTGGAAGCGAGTTTGGAGCAGGTTCACAACTGGGAGCACCCGGTGTGCAGCTCTCTCCAAGCGCGGAGCTGCCTGGTGTACACGGTTCGGAAGGGCCGGGGCTTGGACAAAGTGGTCCTTCTTCTGCAGCTTCCCACCAAACCAGGAGGCGACGTGTTCAACGCGCGCTTGAAAAGTGGCAACCTTAAAAAGATTAACCTATCCAGCATCCAGTACAACATGGGGGTGCTGGGAGGGATTTCTCGAACCGACGTTGTCTTTTACAGTAAGGGTCGTGCAGATATCAAGCAGTTGGTCTACATTGAAGTCGAGTTTAATAGCATCAGGAAGTCCCTGGAAGTATTTATTGAAGAGGTTGTCCTCCCTGTGCTTGCTGTATACTTGAGGGAGCAGAGAAAGCTGGGCGTGTTTTTGGAGGGGCAGGGTTAGAGTTGGCTAGCCAGGGTGGCAGAGGGGGCAAAATTGGCTTGCGCCCCCTTTGGGGCGCTAACTTCGCCGGGGCGCTACTTTTAGTGCCCTGAAGAAGTTAGCGCCCGAAATTCAATGGCAGCGCCCCGAGCAGGAGGCGGGGCGCTACTGGCAGGGCTACCCCCTCCCTCTTGGGCCGCTCCCAGGGAATACCGCAGCCCTACGTGCAGCAGCACCCCACGCGCGCCGGCACGTAGCGCCGCCGGGTATTACAGGCCTCCCTCCCCGCAAGAACGCCCCCCTGACCCTGTCGGACGTAGCGTCCGGCGGTAGGTCAGGGGACGCGGGCCAAGATTGCGGCCGGGGCGCTGCGCACGCCGATGAGGTCATTGCCAGGGGCGCCACCGGCCACCGCCGCCGCTCACCTCCCGCTGCATGACGCGGGAGGCGCTAGCGGCGCTAACGGGAGGCGCAAAGCAACCGGACTTTCCCCCCCCCCCCCCAAAGAATCTAAGCACGTGGAAGTGGACAGTTGGTTCATTTAGAGCTTTGAGGCAGTGGCAGACATCGATAATGGCGCAGCAGCAGGTGATTAACAGAACGTTGAAGAATGATAAAAATGAATCGGCTCCAACAGATCGGAAAATGTGTTACTCCGCCCAGAGTAGCTGATGGGTGGGTAAGACTCTGACCAAAAGTGGTTGGTGCCAAGTCACTAACTCCACAAAAAGAGCTGGATCATGAAGCAAGAGATTGATCATGGGTAGAATTAGACACAGCTGGTCAAACACTCGACCTGGTGTGGGGGTATCTGGTTGGAGGAACCATGGTTATTTGTGGAAGTCAACTGGTCAGAGCTGATGAGTTTGGGTTGGAGGGTTGAGCAGAACAGCCCTCAGCTTCACTCAAAGGCAGCAACTTGCGTTCATATGGTACCTCCAGCAGAGTAACACGTCACGGGAGCATTACTTTGACCCCGAGCCACAAAAGGAGATATTAGGACAGGTGACCAAAAGCTTGGTCAAAGAGGTAGGCTTTGGGCAAGGGTTTTAAGAAGGAGGTGGAGAGGCGGAGAGGTTTAGGGAGGGAATTCCTGGGCTTGATGTCCAGGCAGCTGGAGGGGCGGCCAGTGGTGGAATCACACAGATTGGGTAATCTGTCAACAGCACGGCCCTGTTGGGCCAATCAGCCGCTCTTGTTCCAGACTTGATCTTTTCCAGTCTGCTTGTAGACCGAGGTAGCCTGTGTCATGTGCTTTCAGGGAAGGGGTGTGACTCCAGTGGGGCTGAAGTAACTTTTTTGTCACAAAAAAATAAAGACTCAAGCTAATGTTATGAACCATGATGTTGTGATTCTTCTCCATGTTTTAGTGATGTTGGTTGAGGAATAAAGATTGGCCCAGGACACCAGTAAGAACTCCCCTGCACAGCGCCATCGAATTTCAAGGCCAGTGTTTCTCCCTGGCCTTCTGTTGCTCTGTTCACTCAGGATCCATTCTTATATAAGGCTCGTCCACGGAGGCTCAGTGGGTGACACTCTCGCCTCTGAGTCAGTAGGTTGTTGGTTCATAGTCCCACTCCAGAAACCCGAGCCCATAATACAAGCCGACAGTACTGAGGGAGTGCCGCACTGTCGGAGGTGCCGTTTTACAGATGAGACGTTTAACCGAGTGGATGTAAAAGATCCCAAGGCACGGGGGAGTTCTCTACACTGTCCCATCGATCACTCCGAAGGCCGGTACAGCACGGGTTAGATACAGAGTAAAGCTCCCTCTACACTGTCCCATCAAACACTCCCAGGGCAGGTACAGCACGGGTTAGATAGAGAGTAAAGCTCCCTCTACGCTGTCCCATCAAACACTCCCAGGGCAGGTAAAGCACGGGTAAGATACAGAGTAAAGCTCCCTCTACACTGTCCCATCAAACACTCTCAGGGCAGGTACAGCATGGGTTAGATACAGAGTAAAGCTCCCTCTACAGTGTCCCATCAAACACTCCCAGGGCAGGTACAGCACGGGTTAGATACAGAGTAAAGCTCCCTCTACACTGTCCTGTCAAACACTCCCAGGGCAGGTACAGCACGGGTTAGATACAGAGTAAATCTCCCTCTACACTGTCCCATCAAACACTACCAGGGCAGGTACAACACGGTTTAGATACAGAGTAAATCTCCCTCTACACTGCCCCATCAAACACTCCCAGGGCAGGTACAGCCCAGGTTAGACACAGAGTAAAGCTCCCTCTACACTGTCCCATCAAACACTCCCAGGGCAGGTACAGCATGGGTTAGATACAGAGTAAATCTCCCTCTACTCTGTCCCATCAAACACTCCAAGGGCAGGTACAGCATGGGTTACATACAGAGTGAAGCTCCGTCTTCACTATCCCATCAAACACTCCCAGGGCAGGTACAGCATGGGTTAGATACAGAGTAAAGCACCCCCTACACTGTCCCATCAAACACTCCCAGGGCAGGTACAGCACGGGTTAGATACAGAGTAAAGCTCCCTCTACACTGTCCCATCAAACACTCCCAGGGCAGTTACAGCATGGGTTCGATTCACAGTAAAGCTCCCTCGACACTGTCCCATCAAACACTCCCAGGGCTGTTACAGCATGGGTTACATACAGAGTAAAGCTCCCTCTACACTGTCCCACCAAACACTCCCAGGGCAGTTACAGCAAGGATTAGATACAGAGTAAAGCTCCCTCTACACTGTCCCATCAAACACTACCAGGGCAGGTACAACACGGGTTAGATACAGAGTAAAGCTCCCTCTACACTGCCCCATCAAACACTCCCAGGGCAGGGACAGCATGGGTTAGATACAGAGTAAAGCTCCCTGTGCACTGTCCCATCAAACACTCCCAGGGCAGGTACAGCACGGGTTAGATACAGAGTAAAGCTCCCTCTACACTGTCCCATCAAACACTCCCAGGGCAGGTACAGTATGGGTTAGATATAGAGTAAAGCTCCCTCTACACTGTCCCATCAAACACTCCCAGGGCAGGTACAGCACGGGTTAGATACAGAGTAAAGCTCCCTCTACATTTTCCCATCAAACATTCCCCGGGCAGGTGCAGCGCAGTTTAGATACAGAGTAAATCTCCCTCTGCACTGTCCCATCAAACACACCCCGGGCAGGTACAGCATGGGTTAGATACAGAGTAAAGCTCTCTCTACACTGTCCCCATCAAACACTCCAAGGGCAGGTACAGCATGGGTTAGATACAGAGTGAAGCTCCCTCGACGCTGTCCCATCAAACACTGCCAGGGCAGGTACATCACGGGTTAGACGCAGAGTAAAGCTCCCTCTACACTGTCCCATCAAAAACTCCCAGGGCAGTTACAGCACGGGTTAGATACAGAGTAAAGCTCCCTCTACACTGTCCCATCAATCACTCCCAGGCCAGGTACAGCATGGGTTAGATACAGAGTAAAGCTCCCTCTACATTGTCCCATCAAATATTCCCCGGGCAGGTGCAGCATGGGTTAGATACAGAGTAATGCTCCCTCTACACTGTCCCATCAAACACTCCCAGGGCAGGTACAGCACGGGTTAGATACAGAGTAAAGCTCCCTCTACATTGTCCCATCAAACATTCCCCGGGCAGGTGCTGCGCAGGTTCGATACAGTGTAAATCTCCGTCTACACTGTCCCATTAAACACTCCCAGGGCAGGTACAGCACGGGTTAGATACAGAGTAAAGCTCCCTCTACACTGTCCCATCAAACACTCCCCGGGCAGCTACAGCACGGGTTAGATACAGAGTAAAGCTCCCTCTACACTGACCCCATCAAACACTGCCAGGGCAGGTACAGCACGGGTTAGATACAGAGTAAAGCTCCCTCGACGCTGTCCCATCAAACACTGCCAGGTCCAGTACCGCATGGATTACATACAGAGTGAAGCTCCGTCTACACTGTGCCATCAAACACTCCGAGGGCAGGTACAGCACGGGTTAGATGCAGAGTAAAGCTCCCTCTACACAGTCCCAGCAAACACTCCCCGGGCAGGTACAGCACGGGTTAGATACAGAGTAAATCTCCCGCTACACTGCCCCATCAAACACTCCCAGGGCAGGAAATGCACGGGTTAGTTACAGAGTAAATCTCCCTCTACATTGTCCCATCAAACACTTCCAAGGCAGGTACAGCATGGGTTAGATACAGAGTAAAGCTGCCTCTACGCTGTCCCATCAAACACTCCCAGGGCAGGTAAAGCATGGATAAGATATAGAGTAAAGCTCCCTCTACACTGTCCCATCAAACACTCTCAGGGCAGGTACAGCACGGGGTTAGATACAGAGTAAAGCTCCCTCTACACTGTCCCATCAAACACTCCAAGGGCAGGTAAAGCATGGGTTAGATACAGAGTAAAGCTCCCTTTACAGTGTCCCATCAAACACTTCCAGGGCAGGTACAGCACGGGTTAGATACAGAGTAAAGCTCCCTCTACACTGTCCCATCAAACACTCCCCGGGCAGCTACAGCACGGGTTAGATACAGAGTAAAGCTCCCTCTACACTGACCCCATCAAACACTCCCAGAGCAGGTACAGCACGGGTTAGATACAGAGTAAAGCTCCCTCTACACTGTCCCATCAAACACTCCCAGGGCAGGTAAAGCATGGGTTAGATACAGAGTAAAGCTCCCTTTACAGTGTCCCATCAAACACTCCCCGGGCAGCTACAGCACGGGTTAGATACAGAGTAAAGCTCCCTCTACACTGACCCCATCAAACACTCCCAGAGCAGGTACAGCACGGGTTAGATACAGAGTGAAGCTCCCTCGACGCTGTCCCATCAAACACTGCCAGGTCAGGTACATCAAGGTTTAGATACAGAGTAAAGCTCCCTCTACACTGTCCCATCAAACACTCCCAGGGCAGGTACAGCACGGGTTACATACAGAGTGAAGCTCCGTCTACACTGTGCCATCAAACACTCCGAGGGCAGGTACAGCACGGGTTAGATGTAGAGTAAAGCTCCCTCTACACAGTCCCAGCAAACACTCCCAGGGCAGTTACAGCACGGGTTAGATACAGAGTAAAGCTCCCTCTACACTGTCCCATCAAACACTCCCCGGGCAGCTACAGCACGGGTTAGATACAGAGTAAAGCTCCCTCTGCACTGACCCCATCAAACACTCCCAGAGCAGGTACAGCACGGGTTAGATACAGAGTGAAGCTCCCTCGACGCTGTCCCATCAAACACTGCCAGGTCAGGTACATCAAGGTTTAGATACAGAGTAAAGCTCCCTCTACACTGTCCCATCAAACACTCCCAGGGCAGGTACAGCACGGGTTACATACAGAGTGAAGCTCCGTCTACACTGTGCCATCAAACACTCCGAGGGCAGGTGCAGCACGGGTTAGATGCAGAGTAAAGCTCCCTCTACACAGTCCCAGCAAACACTCCCAGGGCAGTTACAGCATGGGTTAGATACAGAGTAAAGCTCCCTCTACACTGTCCCATCAAACACTCCCATGGCAGGTACAGCACGGGTTAGATACAGAGTAAATCTCCCGCTACACTGCCCCATCAAACACTCAAAGGGCAGGTAATGCACGGGTTAGTTACAGAGTAAAGCTCCTTCTACACTGTCCCATCAAACACTCCCAGGGCAGGTACAGCACGGGTTAGATAGAGAGTAAAGCTCCCTCTACGCTGTGCCATCAAACACTCCCAGGGCAGTTAAAGCACGGGTAAGATACAGAGTAAAGCTCCCTCTACACTGTCCGATCAAACACTCTCAGGGCAGGTACAGCACGGGGTTAGATACAGAGTAAAGCTCCCTCTACACTGTCCCATCAAACACTCCCAGGGCAGGTACAGCATGGGTTAGATACAGAGTAAAGCTCCCTCTACAGTGTCCCATCAAACACTCCCAGGGCAGGTACAGCACGGGTTAGATACAGAGTAAAGCTCCCTCTACACTGTCCTGTCAAACACTCCCAGGGCAGGTACAGCACGGGTTAGATACAGAGTAAAGCTCCCTCTACACTGTCCCATCAAGCACTACCAGGGCAGGTACAACACGGGTTAGATACAGAGTAAATCTCCCTCTACACTGCCCCATCAAACACACCCAGGGCAGGTACAGCCCAGGTTAGACACAGAGTAAAGCTCCCTCTACACTGTCCCATCAAACACTCCCAGGGCAGGTACAGCATGGGTTAGATACAGAGTAAATCTCCCTCTACACTGTCCTGTCAAACACTCCAAGGGCAGGTACAGCATGGGTTACATACAGAGTGAAGCTCCGTCTTCACTATCCCATCAAACACTCCCAGGGCAGGTACAGCATGGGTTAGATACAGAGTAAAGCACCCCCTACACTGTCCCATCAAACACTCCCAGGGCAGGTACAGCACGGGTTAGATACAGAGTAAAGCTCCCTCTACACTGTCCCATCAAACACTCCCAGGGCAGTTGCAGCATGGGTTCGATTCAGAGTAAAGCTCCCTCTACACTGTCCCATCAAACACTCCCAGGGCAGTTACAGCATGGGTTACATACAGAGTAAAGCTCCCTCTACACTGTCCCACCAAACACTCCCAGGGCAGTTACAGCAAGGATTAAATACAGAGTAAAGCTCCCTCTACACTGTCCCATCAAACACTCCCAGGGCAGGTTAAGCACGGGTAAGAGACAGAGTAAAGCTCCCTCTACACTGTCCCATCAAACACTCCCAGGGCAGGTACAGCATGGGTTAGATACAGAGTGAAGCTCCCTCGACGCTGTCCCATCAAACACTGCCAGGTCAGGTACATCAAGGGTTAGATACAGAGTAAAGCTCCCTCTACACTGTCCCATCAAACACTCCCAGGGCAGGTACAGCACGGGTTACATACAGAGTGAAGCTCCGTCTACACTGTGCCATCAAACACTCCGAGGGCAGGTGCAGCACGGGTTAGATGCAGAGTAAAGCTCCCTCTACACAGTCCCAGCAAACACTCCCAGGGCAGTTACAGCATGGGTTAGATACAGAGTAAAGCTCCCTCTACACTGTCCCATCAAACACTCCCATGGCAGGTACAGCACGGGTTAGATACAGAGTAAATCTCCCGCTACACTGCCCCATCAAACACTCAAAGGGCAGGTAATGCACGGGTTAGATAGAGAGTAAAGCTCCCTCTACGCTGTCCCATCAAACACTCCCAGGGCAGGTAAAGCACGGGTAAGATACAGAGTAAAGCTCCCTCTACACTGTCCCATCAAACACTCTCAGGGCAGGTACAGCACGGGGTTTGATACAGAGTAAAGCTCCCTCTACACTGTCCCATCAAACACTCCCAGGGCAGGTACAGCATGGGTTAGATACAGAGTAAAGCTCCCTGTGCACTGTCCCATCAAACACTCCCAGGGCAGGTACAGCACGGGTTAGTTACAGAGTAAAGCTCCCTCTACACTGTCCCATCAAACACTCCCAGGGCAGGTACAGTATGGGTTAGATATAGAGTAAAGCTCCCTCTACACTGTCCCATCAAACACTCCCAGGGCAGGTACAGCACGGGTTAGATACAGAGTAAAGCTCCCTCTACATTTTCCCATCAAACATTCCCCGGGCAGGGACAGCGCAGTTTAGATACAGAGTAAATCTCCCTCTGCACTGTCGCATCAAACACACCCCGGGCAGGTACAGCATGGGTTAGATACAGAGTAAAGCTCTCTCTACACTGTCCCCATCAAACACTCCAAGGGCAGGTACAGCATGGGTTAGATACAGAGTGAAGCTCCCTCGACGCTGTCCCATCAAACACTGCCAGGGCAGGTACATCACGGGTTAGACGCAGAGTAAAGCTCCCTCTACACTGTCCCATCAAAAACTCCCAGGGCAGTTACAGCACGGGTTAGATACAGAGTAAAGCTCCCTCTACACTGTCCCATCAATCACTCCCAGGCCAGGTACAGCATGGGTTAGATACAGAGTAAAGCTCCCTCTACATTGTCCCATCAAATATTCCCCGGGCAGGTGCAGCATGGGTTAGATACAGAGTAATGCTCCCTCTACACTGTCCCATCAAACACTCCCAGGGCAGGTACAGCACGGGTTAGATACAGAGTAAAGCTCCCTCTACATTGTCCCATCAAACATTCCCCGGGCAGGTGCTGCGCAGGTTCGATACAGTGTAAATCTCCGTCTACACTGTCCCATTAAACACTCCCAGGGCAGGTACAGCACGGGTTAGATACAGAGTAAAGCTCCCTCGACGCTGTCCCATCAAACACTGCCAGGTCCAGTACCGCATGGATTACAAACAGAGTGAAGCTCCGTCTACACTGTGCCATCAAACACTCCGAGGGCAGGTACAGCACGGGTTAGATGCAGAGTAAAGCTCCCTCTACACAGTCCCAGCAAACACTCCCCGGGCAGGTACAGCACGGGTTAGATACAGAGTAAATCTCCCGCTACACTGCCCCATCAAACACTCCCAGGGCAGGAAATGCACGGGTTAGTTACAGAGTAAATCTCCCTCTACATTGTCCCATCAAACACTTCCAAGGCAGGTACAGCATGGGTTAGATACAGAGTAAAGCTGCCTCTACGCTGTCCCATCAAACACTCCCAGGGCAGGTAAAGCATGGATAAGATACAGAGTAAAGCTCCCTCTACACTGTCCCATCAAACACTCTCAGGGCAGGTACAGCACGGGGTTAGATACAGAGTAAAGCTCCCTCTACACTGTCCCATCAAACACTCCAAGGGCAGGTAAAGCATGGGTTAGATACAGAGTAAAGCTCCCTTTACAGTGTCCCATCAAACACTTCCAGGGCAGGTACAGCACGGGTTAGATACAGAGTAAAGCTCCCTCTACACTGTCCCATCAAACACTCCCCGGGCAGCTACAGCACGGGTTAGATACAGAGTAAAGCTCCCTCTACACTGACCCCATCAAACACTCCCAGAGCAGGTACAGCACGGGTTAGATACAGAGTAAAGCTCCCTCTACACTGTCCCATCAAACACTCCCCGGGCAGCTACAGCACGGGTTAGATACAGAGTAAAGCTCCCTTTACAGTGTCCCATCAAACACTTCCAGGGCAGGTACAGCACGGGTTAGATACAGAGTAAAGCTCCCTCTACACTGTCCCATCAAACACTCCCCGGGCAGCTACAGCACGGGTTAGATACAGAGTAAAGCTCCCTCTGCACTGACCCCATCAAACACTCCCAGAGCAGGTACAGCACGGGTTAGATACAGAGTGAAGCTCCCTCGACGCTGTCCCATCAAACACTGCCAGGTCAGGTACATCAAGGTTTAGATACAGAGTAAAGCTCCCTCTACACTGTCCCATCAAACACTCCCAGGGCAGGTACAGCACGGGTTACATACAGAGTGAAGCTCCGTCTACACTGTGCCATCAAACACTCCGAGGGCAGGTGCAGCACGGGTTAGATGCAGAGTAAAGCTCCCTCTACACAGTCCCAGCAAACACTCCCAGGGCAGTTACAGCATGGGTTAGATACAGAGTAAAGCTCCCTCTACACTGTCCCATCAAACACTCCCATGGCAGGTACAGCACGGGTTAGATACAGAGTAAATCTCCCGCTACACTGCCCCATCAAACACTCAAAGGGCAGGTAATGCACGGGTTAGTTACAGAGTAAAGCTCCTTCTACACTGTCCCATCAAACACTCCCAGGGCAGGTACAGCACGGGTTAGATAGAGAGTAAAGCTCCCTCTACGCTGTGCCATCAAACACTCCCAGGGCAGTTAAAGCACGGGTAAGATACAGAGTAAAGCTCCCTCTACACTGTCCGATCAAACACTCTCAGGGCAGGTACAGCACGGGGTTAGATACAGAGTAAAGCTCCCTCTACACTGTCCCATCAAACACTCCCAGGGCAGGTACAGCATGGGTTAGATACAGAGTAAAGCTCCCTCTACAGTGTCCCATCAAACACTCCCAGGGCAGGTACAGCACGGGTTAGATACAGAGTAAAGCTCCCTCTACACTGTCCTGTCAAACACTCCCAGGGCAGGTACAGCACGGGTTAGATACAGAGTAAAGCTCCCTCTACACTGTCCCATCAAGCACTACCAGGGCAGGTACAACACGGGTTAGATACAGAGTAAATCTCCCTCTACACTGCCCCATCAAACACACCCAGGGCAGGTACAGCCCAGGTTAGACACAGAGTAAAGCTCCCTCTACACTGTCCCATCAAACACTCCCAGGGCAGGTACAGCATGGGTTAGATACAGAGTAAATCTCCCTCTACACTGTCCTGTCAAACACTCCAAGGGCAGGTACAGCATGGGTTACATACAGAGTGAAGCTCCGTCTTCACTATCCCATCAAACACTCCCAGGGCAGGTACAGCATGGGTTAGATACAGAGTAAAGCACCCCCTACACTGTCCCATCAAACACTCCCAGGGCAGGTACAGCACGGGTTAGATACAGAGTAAAGCTCCCTCTACACTGTCCCATCAAACACTCCCAGGGCAGTTGCAGCATGGGTTCGATTCAGAGTAAAGCTCCCTCTACACTGTCCCATCAAACACTCCCAGGGCAGTTACAGCATGGGTTACATACAGAGTAAAGCTCCCTCTACACTGTCCCACCAAACACTCCCAGGGCAGTTACAGCAAGGATTAAATACAGAGTAAAGCTCCCTCTACACTGTCCCATCAAACACTCCCAGGGCAGGTTAAGCACGGGTAAGAGACAGAGTAAAGCTCCCTCTACACTGTCCCATCAAACACTCCCAGGGCAGGTACAGCATGGGTTAGATACAGAGTGAAGCTCCCTCGACGCTGTCCCATCAAACACTGCCAGGTCAGGTACATCAAGGTTTAGATACAGAGTAAAGCTCCCTCTACACTGTCCCATCAAACACTCCCAGGGCAGGTACAGCACGGGTTACATACAGAGTGAAGCTCCGTCTACACTGTGCCATCAAACACTCCGAGGGCAGGTGCAGCACGGGTTAGATGCAGAGTAAAGCTCCCTCTACACAGTCCCAGCAAACACTCCCAGGGCAGTTACAGCATGGGTTAGATACAGAGTAAAGCTCCCTCTACACTGTCCCATCAAACACTCCCATGGCAGGTACAGCACGGGTTAGATACAGAGTAAATCTCCCGCTACACTGCCCCATCAAACACTCAAAGGGCAGGTAATGCACGGGTTAGATAGAGAGTAAAGCTCCCTCTACGCTGTCCCATCAAACACTCCCAGGGCAGGTAAAGCACGGGTAAGATACAGAGTAAAGCTCCCTCTACACTGTCCCATCAAACACTCTCAGGGCAGGTACAGCACGGGGTTTGATACAGAGTAAAGCTCCCTCTACACTGTCCCATCAAACACTCCCAGGGCAGGTACAGCATGGGTTAGATACAGAGTAAAGCTCCCTCTACAGTGTCCCATCAAACACTCCCAGGGCAGGTACAGCACGGGTTAGATACAGAGTAAAGCTCCCTCTACACTGTCCTGTCAAACACTCCCAGGGCAGGTACAGCACGGGTTAGATACAGAGTAAAGCTCCCTCTACACTGTCCCATCAAGCACTACCAGGGTAGGTACAACACGGGTTAGATACAGAGTAAATCTCCCTCTACACTGCCCTATCAAACACACCCAGGGCAGGTACAGCCCAGGTTAGACACAGAGTAAAGCTCCCTCTACACTGTCCCATCAAACACTCCCAGGGCAGGTACAGCATGGGTTAGATACAGAGTAAATCTCCCTCTACTCTGTCCCATCAAACACTCCAAGGGCAGGTACAGCATGGGTTACATACAGAGTGAAGCTCCGTCTTCACTATCCCATCAAACACTCCCAGGGCAGTTACAGCATGGGTTCGATTCAGAGTAAAGCTCCCTCTACACTGTCCCATCAAACACTCCCAGGGCAGTTACAGCATGGGTTACATACAGAGTAAAGCTCCCTCTACACTGTCCCACCAAACACTCCCAGGGCAGTTACAGCAAGGATTAAATACAGAGTAAAGCTCCCTCTACACTGTCCCATCAAACACTCCCAGGGCAGGTAAAGCACGGGTAAGAGACAGAGTAAAGCTCCCTCTGCACTGTCCCATCAAACACTCCCAGGGCAGGTACAGCATGGGTTAGATACAGAGTAAAGCTCCCTCTACGCTGTCCCATCAAACACTCCCAGGACAGGTAAAGCACGGGTAAGATACAGAGTAAAGCTTCCTCTACACTGTCCCATCAAACACTCCCAGGGCAGGTACAGCACGGGGTTAGATACAGAGTAAAGCTCCCTCAACACTGTCCCATCAAACACTCCCAGGGCAGGTAAAGCACGGGTTAGATACAGAGTGAAGCTCCCTCTACACTGTCCCATCAAACACTCCCAGGGCAGGTACAGCACGGGTTAGATACAGAGTAAAGCTCCCTCTGCACTGTCCCATCAAACACTCCCAGGGCATGTAGAGCATGGGTTGATACAGAGTAAAGCTCCCTCTACACTGTCCCATCAAACACTCCCAGGGCAGGTACAGCACAGGTTAGATACAGAGTAAAGCTCCCTCTACACTGCCCCATCAAACACTCCCAGGGCAGGTACAGCACGGGTTAGATACAGAGTAAAGCTCCCTCTACACTGTCCCATCAAACACTCCCAGGGCAGTTAAAGCACGGGTAAGATACAGAGTAAAGCACCCTCTACACTGTCCCATCAAACACTCCCAGGGCAGTTACAGCACGGGGTTAGATACAGAGTAAAGCTCCCTCTACACTGCCCCATCAAACACTCCCAGGGCAGGTACAGTACGGGTTAGATACACAGTATAGCTCCCTCTACACAGTCCCATCAAACACTCCCAGGACAGGTACAGCACGGTTTAGATACAGAGTCAAGCTCCCTCTACGCTGTCCCATCAAACACTCCCAGGGCAGGTAAAGCACGGCTAAGATACAGAGTAAAGCACCCTCTACACTGTCCCATCAAACACTCCCAGGGCAGTTACAGCACGGGGTTAGATACAGAGTGAAGCTCCCTCTACACTGTCCCATCAAACACTCCCAGGGCAGGTAATGCACGGGTTAGATACAGAGTAAAGCTCCCTCTACACTGTCCCATCAAACACTCCCAGGGCAGGTACAGCACGGGTTAGATACAGAGTAAAGCTCCCTCTACACTGTCCTGTCAAACACTCCCAGGGCAGGTACTGCACGGGTTCGACACAGAGTAAAGCTCCCTCTACACTGTCCCATCAAATACTCCCAAGGCAGGTACAGCACGGTTTAGATAATGAGTAAAGCACCCTCTACACTGTCCCATCAAACACTCCCAGGGCAGCTACAGCACGGGTTAGATACAGAGTAAAGCTCCCTCTACACTATCCCAGCAAACACTCCCAGGGCAGGTACAGCACGGGGTAGATACAGAGTAAAGCTCCCTCTACACTGTCCCATCAAACACTCCCCGGGCTGGTGCAGCATGTGTTAGATACAGAGTAAAGCGCCCTCTATACTGTCCCATCAAACACTCCCAGGGCAGGTACAGCACGGGTTAGATACAGAGTAAAGCTCCCTCTACACTGTCCCATCAAACACTCCCAGGGCAGGTACAGCACGGGTTAGATACAGAGTAAAGCTCCCTCTTCACTGTCTCATCAAACACCCCCAGGGCAGGTACAGCATGGGTTACATACAGAGTGAAGCTCCGTCTACACTGTCCCATCAAACACTCCCAGGGCAGGTGCAACATGGTTTATATACAGAGTAAAGCTCCCTCTACGCTGTCGCATCAAACACTAAGCGTTCTCCAAGGCAACCTTAGAAACACACGACAACGCAAAATCATCGAGCAGAAACTGATAGCCAAGTTCCGCACTCATGAAGACGGTCTCAACCGGGATCTTGGGTTTATGTCACGATACATGACGTGATCCGGACTCGAGTTGTCGTTGGTTTGTTCACAGATGTGATTCTCAGTAAAAAAGTAAAAATTTTCCCAGTAAAAAAGTAAAAATTTTAAAGCTTTTCGTTTTACATACAGACGGCAGCTTTTGACACGTTAGAACCCCTGCGACTACACCTCATTGTCTCAGTTGTATCTTGCTATGTCTTTGATGTGGTACCTTCCTGGCTGACCTGATTAACTTTATCACACCTCGGCAGATAGTCAGGATGATTTAATTTAGTGGTCTGCAATTGTAAGGTACACATGCTTTGTTCTCTATCTATATATGCTTTGGTGATTCTGTATCTATTTACTTCACCTGAGGAAGGGGCAATCGATAGCTCCGAAAGCTTGTGATTTCAAATAAAACTGTTGGACTATAACCTGGTGTTGTGCGACCTCTCAATTTTGTCCACCCCAGTCCAACACCGGCATCTCCGCATCATGACCATCAAACACTCCCAGGGCAGGTGCAGCATGGGTTATATACAGAGTAAAGCTCCCTCCACACTATCCCATCAAACACTCCCAAGTCTGAGCTCTTGTATCTGCCCAAACGAACCCCCTCTGTTGGGAGAACCTTCACTTGTCTCGGCCCTGTTCACTGGTGCCCCCTCCCTCAACCCTTGCCCTTTATTTCTTTGCTGCCAGTCTTTCAAAGCCTTCTGGAAACAGCTCTTTCTGATGGAGCTTTCAGTCACGTGCTAATCATTTCTTCACTGTCAGACAGAGTGAACCATAGCACCTTTCACCACCTCAGGACATCCAAAAGCGTTTTTCAACCAATGAAGTCCTATTTGAAGTGTGGTCACTGTTGTAATGTCGGACCTTGTGCCACTCCGTCCATCGCCGCCCTGTACTGCTGTAGGGAGCTCTTGTTGTCTCGGCCGAGGTTTGATACCTGAGCCCAGACGAGGATTCGAACCTTGCACCTCCCGCACCCCTTGCTGTTCAGCACTCTCTTCCCCAGCCCCCCCACCTCCGCCCTTTCCTCTTTGAACTGGTTCTGGTGTTCTGACGAAGGGTCATCGACCTGAAACGTTAACTCTGTTTCTCTTTCTACAGATGCTGCCTGACCTGCTGAGCGTTTCCGGCATTTACTGTTTTTATTTCAGATTTCCAGCAGTCGCAGTATTTTGCTTGTGCACTGGTGTACGAGGCGCAGGTTCCTGACGGCAATCTTCCCCCTGCCGATGGTGACCTGTCAAAGTCCACCTCAGACCTTCGAAACCGTTAATGATTAACCTCCCGCTCCACTTGGCTTGTGGTGTGAGGGTTCGATTGCAGTGTTTCCCGCTGAAGGTGAGTACGTTTTTCTTCTGCGCTGGGTTATTGAGAAAGGAAGAATGACAGAGACCCGCCCAGCCCCCCCCACCCCACCCCAAAATAAAAGTCTCGGGAGTGCCGTATGGGCGCGATTGAGGATCTTCTCCCTCAGGGATGCTGGGGGAGGGGAGATAGTCTCTTCTTTCTTGGGCAGTCCCTCGGAACCGAGGATGACTTGCTTCCACGTTAAGAATGAGTTCTCAGGTGACTGATGAGTCCAATGCGGGACCTACAGTCTCTGTCACAGGTGGGGCAGACGGTGGTTGAAGGGGCGGGTGGGTGGGGTGCTTGGGTTGACGTGCGCTCCTTCCGCTGTTTGCGCTTGGCTTCCACTTGCTCCCGGCGAAGAGACTCGAGGTGTTCGGCGCCTTCCCGGATGCTTCTCCTCCACTTTGTGCGGCCTTGGGCCAGGGATTCCCAGGTGTCGGTGGGGGATGTTGCACTTTTTCAAGGAGGCTTTGAGGGTGTCCATGAAGCGTTTCCTCTGCCCACCTGGGGCTCTGTTGCCGTGTCGGAGCTCCGAGTTAGAGCGCTTGTTTTGGGAGTCTCGTATGGGGCATGCGGACGATGTGACCAAGGGAGATAGTGCTGCTTCAAGGAGGGGTGATCGGGAACCGGGGATCCCACGCTGGAAATTGATCCAACTGAGTGGGCTGGAGAGGGTTCCCAACTCTGATCAGACGTAATATGGAGGTTCCATCACAGGATCTCTTGTCTGCCACTGCCCCGTCCCATTAGGACATCCTTCCCCCCCACCGCGTCATCTCCAATAATAAATTAAAGTGTTCAAAGGAATTAGGAAAAAGTACTTCATGATTTTTTTCTCCCTGGGTTTGCTCCTAACCATGTCTCGGAGATTAATCTTCAATACCTGGAGACTCCAGGCCGATCCTGGAGGGTTGGTAACCCGAGGGCTTATCTTCCATCAAACTCTAGGCTCCGGTGGGTCGACACCAGAAGTGAGGTGGAGCAGACCCGCCCCAGGAAGTAGAGCCCACCTTAAAATCCCGGGGATCGGGGTCACGAGCGTGGTCTACCTTACTGGCACCGGCTGTTATGGGACGGCGCCATACTGTTGTAAACGGTGGAGAGGGGGTCCTGAAAAAAAAGGGCTTCTCTTCATATCTACTGCGAGAGACTTGATTACAAAAATCTAGGCTGACATTCCAGTGCGGTGCTGAGGGAGCGCCGCACTGTCGAAGGGGCAGTACTGAGGGAGCGCCGCACTGTCGGAGGAGCGGTACTGAGGGAGCGCCGCACTGTCGGAGGGGCAGTACTGAGGGAGCGCCGCACTGTCGGAGGGGCAGTACTGAGGGAGCGCCGCACTGTCGGAGGGGCAGTACTGAGGGAGCGCCGCACTGTCAGAGGGGCAGTACTGAGGGAACGCCGCACTGTCGGAGGGGCTGTACTGAGGGAGCGCCACACTGTCGGAGGAGCGGTACTGAGGGACAGCCGCACTGTCGGAGGGGCAGTACTGAGGGAGCGCCGCACTGTCGGAGGGGCAGTACTGAGGGAGTGCCGCACTGTCGGAGGTGCAGTACTGAGGGAGCGCCGCACTGTCGGAGGGGCAGTACTGAGGGAGTGCTGCACTGTCGGAGGTGCAGTACTGAGGGAGCGCCGCACTGTCGGAGGGGCGGTACTGAGGGAGCGCCGCACTGTCGGAGGGGCAGTACTGAGGGAGCGCCGCACTGTCGGAGGGGCGGTACTGAGGGAGCGCCGCACTGTCGGAGGGGCAGTACTGAGGGAGCGCCGCACTGTCGGAGGAGCGGTACTGAGGGAGCGCCGCACTGTCGGAGGGGCTGTACTGAGGGAGCGCCGCACTGTCGGAGGAGCGGTACTGAGGGAGAGCCGCACTGTCGGAGGGGCAGTACTGAGGGAGCTCCGCACTGTCGGAGGGGCAGTACTGAGGGAGTGCTGCACTGTCGGAGGGGCAGTACTGAGGGAGCGCCGCACTGTCGGAGGGGCAGTACTGAGGGAGTGCTGCACTGTCGGAGGTGCAGTACTGAGGGAGCGCTGCACTGTCGGAGGGGCAGTACTGAGGGAGTGCTGCACTGTCGGAGGTGCAGTACTGAGGGAACGCCGCACTGTCGGAGGGGCTGTACTGAGGGAGCGCCACACTGTCGGAGGAGCGGTACTGAGGGACAGCCGCACTGTCGGAGGGGCAGTACTGAGGGAGCGCCGCACTGTCGGAGGGGCAGTACTGAGGGAGTGCCGCACTGTCGGAGGTGCAGTACTGAGGGAGCGCCGCACTGTCGGAGGGGCAGTACTGAGGGAGTGCTGCACTGTCGGAGGTGCAGTACTGAGGGAGCGCCGCACTGTCGGAGGGGCAGTACTGAGGGAGCGCCGCACTGTCGGAGGGGCAGTACTGAGGGAGCGCCGCACTGTCGGAGGGGCGGTACTGAGGGAGCGCCGCACTGTCGGAGGGGCAGTACTGAGGGAGCGCCGCACTGTCGGAGGAGCGGTACTGAGGGAGCGCCGCACTGTCGGAGGGGCTGTACTGACGGAGTGCCGCACTGTCGGAGGAGCGGTACTGAGGGAGAGCCGCACTGTCGGAGGGGCAGTACTGAGGGAGCTCCGCACTGTCGGAGGGGCAGTACTGAGGGATTGCTGCACTGTCGGAGGTGCAGTACTGAGGGAGCGCTGCACTGTCGGAGGGGCAGTACTGAGGGAGTGCTGCACTGTCGGAGGGGCAGTACTGAGGGAGCGCCGCACTGTCGGAGGGGCAGTACTGAGGGAGTGCTGCACTGTCGGAGGTGCAGTACTGAGGGAGCGCTGCACTGTCGGAGGGGCAGTACTGAGGGAGTGCTGCACTGTCGGAGGTGCAGTACTGAGGGAGCGCTGCACTGTCGGAGGGGCAGTACTGAGGGAGTGCTGCACTGTCGGAGGTGCAGTACTGAGGGAGTGCCGCACTGTCGGAGGGGCAGTACTGAGGGAACGCCGCACTGTCGGAGGTGCCGTCTTTCAGATGAGATGTTAAACCGAGGCCCCGTCTGCTCTCTCAGGTGAACGTATAAGATCCCACGGCTACTATTTCGAAGAAGAGCTGGGGGATTTCTCCCTGCTGTCCTTATCCCTTCACCAACATCACTAAAAAAAAAAGCAGATTATCTAGTTATATCACAATGCTCTTTGTGGGAGCTTGCTGTGTGCAAATTGGCTGCCGCGTTTCCCACAATGACTACACTTCAAAAAGTACTTCATTGGCCGTCCTGAGGATTTGAAAGGAGATATATAAATGCAAGTTCTTTCTTTCTTCTGACAGTTGCACCATGGCCCAAACGGACTCGGCTTCAACTGTTAATCCGACTGTTTCCATGGCGCTCTACACTGTGATGTACCCGGTCTTCAGTGAGGTGCGTTCTGTAGGAACTGTTCTGAATCGAAGGAGGTTCCCTTAAGATAAATCGTCAGCACGACTGATCTACAATGTGCGTAAAGATTGTTACTGTTCGCTGGTTTGTCAATCATCCGTGTTGTCCACCCCTTCTTCCTGCACTTACTGCATGGGAAGATCCCACCACCTTAATTGATTGGCAGCCAGCGTTGCAGGCCCATTGTTTTATTTATTTATTCTCCCTCAGCTGCCTTGCCTTTTTTCCCCCCACACGTGAGCCTGGCCAGTGGGTCCTAACAGACTATTCGACTATGTGGGGCGTCACAGCCCAACTCAATCCTCTCCTAACTCGCGCCAAGTCCCGTTCGCCCATCACCCCTCCTGTGCTCGCTGACCTACATTGGCTCGATTTAAAAATTCTCATCCTTGTACTCAAATCCCTCCATGGCCTCGCGCCCACCCCCCACCCCCCCTCCCTATCTCTGTAATCTCCTCCAGCCCCACAGCCCTCCGATCTCTGCGCTCCTCCAACTCCGGCCTCTTGAGCATCCCCGATTTTAATCGCTCCACCATTGGCAGCCGTGCCTTTAGCTGCCTGGGCCCTAAGCTCTGGAATTCCCTCCCTAAACCTCTCCGCCTCTCTCTCCTCCTTTAAGACGCTCCTTAAAACCGATCTTTGACCAAGCCTTTGGTTTGATAACGCTTCTATGAATCGCCTTGGGACGTTTTACTATGTTAAAGGCGCTGTATAAATACAAGATGTTGTTCTCTCACCTGTGGTCCAGACCTAGGCCCTTTTCATCAGGCGTCAATCAGTACGGGAACGGTGGTGTAGTGGTTGTCTTACTGGACTAGTCAATCCAGAGTCCTGGACGAATAATCCAGTAGAACGTGAGTTCAAATCCCACCGTGAGAATTTGAATTCAGTTTAAGAACTAAGAATTAGGAGCAGGAGTCGGCCATTTGGCCCCTCGAGCCTGCTCCGCCATTCAATAAGATCATGGCTGATCTTCTACCTCAACTCCACTTTCCCGCTCTCTCCCTTGATTCCCTTAATACTCAAAAATCTATCGATCTCTGTCTTGAATATACTCAACGACTGAGCCTCCACAGCTCTCTGGGGCAGAGAATTCCAAAGATTCACCACCCTCTGAGTGAAGAAATTCCTCCTCATCTCAGTCCGAAATGGCCAACCCCTTATTCTGACCCCTGGTTCTGGACTCCCCAGCCCGGGGAAACATCTACCCTGTCAAGCCCTGTCAGAATTTTATATGTTTCAATGAGATCACCTCTCATTCTTCTAAACTCTAGAATATAGGCCTAGTCTACTCAATCTCTCCTCATAGGACAATTCCCCCATCCCAGGAACCAGTCTGGTGAACCTTCGTTGCACTCCCACTATGGCAAGTATATCCTTCCTTAGATAAGGAGACCAAAATTGTACACAACACTCCAGGTGTGGTCTCACCAGGGCCCGATATAATTGCAGTAAGACATCTTTACTCTTATACTCAAATCCTCTTGTAATAAAGGCCAACATACCATTTGCTTTCCGAATTGTTTGCTGTACCGGCATGTTAACTTTCAGTGAGTCCTGAAACCTTATGAAAGGGTTTGATAGGGTTAGACATAGAGAAGATGTTTTCACTTGTGGGGGGAGGGGGGGCAGACCAGAACTAAGGGCCATAAATATAAGATAGTCACTAATAAATTCAACAGGAAATTCAGACCAGAGAGTGGTTAGAATGTCGAACTCGCTACCACAGGGAATTTAAGGGGAAGCTAGATAAACACATAAGAACATAAGAAATAGGAGCAGGAGTCGGCCATTCGGCCCCTCGAGCCTGCTCCGGCATTCAATAAGATCACGGCTGATCATCGACCTCAACTCCACTTTCCTGCTCGATCCCCATATCCCTTGATTCCCCTAGAGTCCAAAAATCTATCGACCTCAGCCTTGAATATACTCAACGACTGAGCCTCCACAGCCCTCTGGGGTAGAGAATTCCAAAGATTCACCACCCTCTGAGTGAAGAAATTCCTCCTCATCTCAGTCTTCAATGGCCGACCCCTTATCCTGAGACTGTGACCCCTGGTTCTAGACTCTCCAGCCAGGGGGGAAACAGCCTCTCAGCATCTACATGAGGGAGAATGGAATAGAAGGATACGTTGATGGGGTTAGATTTGGGCCGAATGGCCGGTTTCGATGCTGTAAATCCTACGTTGGCGTACCACCAACACTGTGTCTGGGAATTTGTCCCAGACCCAGAGCACCAATTGTACAACCTCCCCATACCCGCTGTCCCCAACTGAGGGGAGCAGCCCGTTCAGCACAGCTTGGGATCTTGCAGTGCGTAGGGCTGAGCCCCACACCGGCCCACTTACCCATTGGTTCAGCATCTTGGCTTTCGAGCAAGGGGGTGGTGCGGGGTGCTGAATGCTGAGACGCCTCTGAAGGTGAGCGATGGTTGAGCCTATCTTGATATCACACGATGTGTTCTTTATTGCAGCTGGAGAAAGACAATTCTGTTGCTGCCAAAAAACTGAAGGTTGTTTTCACCAAGGTAAAAAATAAATCATCTCTGACATTGCGCTGTTACAGGCGAAGGCTCCTTTCCTATCCCCCGCTCCGGACCAGAACCTCCCAACAGCTGCATCACGTTTTTGGGGGGGAAGGGGGTTCAAGAAGAAGCCCAGGTGTTTCTCCACAAGGAAGGGGGACAATTGAAGTCTCCTCACGCCAATTCTAACGGCACTGGGGAGCCCTGTGGGCAGGTCCAACCCTCCCACCCCGCGCCACAGTCCGTGAGCATCAGAGAAACAAGGCGTCCGAGTGGAGGGACTTTATCTCAGATAACTTTGAAAAAAGAATGAAAAACCACTCCTCTCCCAGGCCTGTAATTCCATCTCTCGCTCTCTACCTCACTCCCAGACATCTCTCTCTCTACCTCACTCCCAGGCCTCTCTCTCTCTACCTCACTCCCAGGCCTCTCTCTCTCCCTCACTCCCAGGCCTCTCTCTCTCTCATTCACTCCCAGACCTCTCTCTCTACCTCACTCCCAGGCCTCTCTCTCTCTCCCTCACTCCCAGGCCTCTCTCTCTCTCCCTCACTCCCAGGCCCCTCTCTCTCTCCCTCACTCCCAGGCCCCTCTCTCTACCTCACTCCCAGGCCCCTCTCTCTCTACCTCACTCCCAGGCCCCTCTCTCTCCCTCACTCCCAGGTCCCTCTCTCTCTCCCTCACTCCCAGGCCCCTCTCTCCCTCACTCCCAGGCCTCTCTCTCTACCTCACTCCCAGGCCTCTCTCTCTCTACCTCACTCCCAGGCCTCTCTCTCTCTACCTCACTCCCAGGCCCCTCTCTCTACCTCACTCCCAGGCCCCTCTCTCTACCTCACTCCCAGGCCTCTCTCTCTCTCCCTCACTCCCAGGCCTCTCTCTCTCTCCCTCACTCCCAGGCCTCTCTCTCTCTCCCTCACTCCCAGGCCTCTCTCTCTCTACCTCACTCCCAGGCCCCTCTCTCTACCTCACTCCCAGGCCTCTCTCTCTCTCCCTCACTCCCAGGCCCCTCTCTCTCTCCCTCACTCCCAGGCCTCTCTCTCTACCTCACTCCCAGGCCCCTCTCTCTCTCTACCTCACTCCCAGGCCCCTCTCTCTCCCTCACTCCCAGGCCCCTCTCTCTACCTCACTCCCAGGCCCCTCTCTCTCCCTCACTCCCAGGCCCCTCTCTCTACCTCACTCCCAGGCCTCTCTCTCTACCTCACTCCCAGGCCCCTCTCTCTCTCCCTCACTCCCAGGCCACTCTCTCTCTACCTCACTCCCAGGCCTCTCTCTCTACCTCACTCCCAGGCCCCTCTCTCTCTCCCTCACTCCCAGGCCCCTCTCTCTCTCTCCCTCACTCCCAGGCCTCTCTCTCTCTACCTCACTCCCAGGCCTCTCTCTCTCTACCTCACTCCCAGGCCTCTCTCTCTACCTCACTCCCAGGCCTCTCTCTCTACCTCACTCCCAGGCCTCTCTCTCTACCTCACTCCCAGGCCCCTCTCTCTCTCTACCTCACTCCCAGGCCTCTCTCTCTCCCTCACTCCCAGGCCCCACTCTCTCCCTCACTCCCAGGCTCTCTCTCTACCTCACTCCCAGGCCCCTCTCTCTCCCTCACTCCCAGGCCTCTCTCTCTCTCCCTCACTCCCAGGCCTCTCTCTCTCTACCTCACTCCCAGGCCCCTCTCTCTCCCTCACTCCCAGGCCTCTCTCTCTCTCTCTCCCTCACTCCCAGGCCCCTCTCTCTCTCCCTCACTCCCAGGCCTCTCTCTCTACCTCACTCCCAGGCCCCTCTCTCTCTCTACCTCACTCCCAGGCCCCTCTCTCTACCTCACTCCCAGGCCTCTCTCTCTACCTCACTCCCAGGCCTCTCTCTCTCCCTCACTCCCAGGCCTCTCTCTCTCTCCCTCACTCCCAGGCCTCTCTCTCTCTACCTCACTCCCAGGCCCCTCTCTCTACCTCACTCCCAGGCCTCTCTCTCTACCTCACTCCCAGGCCCCTCTGTCTCTCTACCTCACTCCCAGGCCCCTCTCTCTACCTCACTCCCAGGCCTCTCTCTCTACCTCACTCCCAGGCCTCTCTCTCTCCCTCACTCACTCCCAGGCCCCTCTCTCTACCTCACTCCCAGGCCTCTCTCTCTACCTCACTCCCAGGCCCCTTTCTCTCTCCCTCACTCCCAGGCCCCTTTCTCTCTCTACCTCACTCCCAGGCCTCTCTCTCTACCTCACTCCCAGGCCCCTCTCTCTCTCTACCTCACTCCCAGGCCTCTCTCTCTCCCTCACTCCCAGGCCTCTCTCTCTCTACCTCACTCCCAGGCCTCTCTCTCTACCTCACTCCCAGGCCCCTCTCTCTCCCTCACTCCCAGGCCTCTCCCTCTACCTCACTCCCAGGCCTCTCTCTCTCTCCCTCACTCCCAGGCCACTCTCTCTACCTCACTCCCAGGCCTCTCTCTCTACCTCACTCCCAGGCCCCTTTCTCTCTCCCTCACTCCCAGGCCTCTCTCTCTCTCCCTCACTCCCAGGCCTCTCTCTCTCTCTCCCTCACTCCCAGGCCACTCTCTCTACCTCACTCCCAGGCCTCTCTCTCTACCTCACTCCCAGGCCCCTTTCTCTCTCCCTCACTCCCAGGCCTCTCTCTCTCTCCCTCACTCCCAGGCCCCTCTCTCTCTACCTCACTCCCAGGCCTCTCTCTCTACCTCACTCCCAGGCCCCTCTCTCTCTCCCTCACTCCCAGGCCCCTCTCTCTCTCTACCTCACTCCCAGGCCTCTCTCTCTACCTCACTCCCAGGCCCCTCTCTCTCTCCCTCACTCCCAGGCCCCTCTCTCTCTACCTCACTCCCAGGCCTCTCTCTCTACCTCACTCCCAGGCCTCTCTCTCTCCCTCACTCCCAGGCCTCTCTCTCTCTACCTCACTCCCAGGCCTCTCTCTCTCTACCTCACTCCCAGGCCTCTCTCTCTACCTCACTCCCAGGCCTCTCTCTCTACCTCACTCCCAGGCCCCTCTCTCTCTCTACCTCACTCCCAGGCCTCTCTCTCTCCCTCACTCCCAGGCGTCTCTCTCTCTACCTCACTCCCAGGCCTCTCTCTCTACCTCACTCCCAGGCCTCTCTCTCTACCTCACTCCCAGGCCTCTCTCTCTCTCCCTCACTCCCAGGCCTCTCTCTCTCTCCCTCACTCCCAGGCCTCTCTCTCCCTCACTCCCAGGCCCCTCTCTCTCTACCTCACTCCCAGGCCTCTCTCTCTCTCCCTCACTCCCAGGCCCCTCTCTCTCTCCCTCACTCCCAGGCCCCTCTCTCTGTATCTCACTCCCAGGGCTCTCTCTCTCTCCCTCACTCCCAGGCCCCTCTCTCTCTCCCTCACTCCCAGGCCCCTCTCTCTCTACCTCACTCCCAGGCCTCTCTCTCTCTACCTCACTCCCAGGCCTCTCTCTCCCTCACCCTCACTCCCAGGCCCCTCTCTCTCTACCTCACTCCCAGGCCTCTCTCTCTCTCCCTCACTCCCAGGCCCCTCTCTCTCTCCCTCACTCCCAGGCCCCTCTCTCTCTCCCTCACTCCCAGGCCTCTCTCTCTGTATCTCACTCCCAGGCCCCTCTCTCTGTATCTCACTCCCAGGCCTCTCTCTCTCCCTCACTCCCAGGCCTCTCTCTCTGTATCTCACTCCCAGGCCTCTCTCTCTACCTCATTCCCAGGCCTCTCTCTCTACCTCACTCCCAGGCCCCTCTCTCCCTCACTCCCAGGCCTCTCTCTCTACCTCACTCCCAGGCCTCTCTCTCTCTACCTCATTCCCAGGCCTCTCTCTCTGTATCTCACTCCGAGGCCTCTCTCTCTACCTCATTCCCAGGCCTCTCTCTCTGTATCTCACTCCCAGGCCTCTCTCTCTACCTCATTCCCAGGCCCCTCTCTCTCTGTATCTCACTCCCAGGCCTCTCTCTCTCCCTCACTCCCAGGCCCCTCTCTCTGTATCTCACTCCCAGGCCTCTCTCGCTCCCTCACTCCCAGGCCTCTCTCTCTCTATCTCACTCCCAGGCCTCTCTCGCTCCCTCACTCCCAGGCCTCTCTCTCTCTATCTCACTCCCAGGCCTCTCTCGCTCCCTCACTCCCAGGCCTCTCTCTCTCTATCTCACTCCCAGGCCTCTCTCGCTCCCTCACTCCCAGGCCTCTCTCTCTGTATCTCACTCCCAGGCCTCTCTCTCTCTACCTCACTCCCAGGCCCCTCTCTCTCTCCCTCACTCCCAGGCCTCTCTCTCTGTATCTCACTCCCAGGCCCCTCTCTCTGTATCTCACTCCCAGGCCTCTCTCGCTCCCTCACTCCCAGGCCCCTCTCTCTGTATCTCACTCCCAGGCCTCTCTCTCTACCTCACTCCCAGGCCTCTCTCTCTCTATCTCACTCCCAGGCCTCTCTCGCTCCCTCACTCCCAGGCCTCTCTCTCTGTATCTCACTCCCAGGCCTCTCTCTCTCTACCTCACTCCCAGGCCCCTCTCTCTCTCCCTCACTCCCAGGCCCCTCTCTCTCTACCTCACTCCCAGGCCTCTCTCTCTCTCCCTCACTCCCAGGCCCCTCTCTCTCTCCCTCACTCCCAGGCCCCTCTCTCTCTCCCTCACTCCCAGGCCTCTCTCTCTGTATCTCACTCCCAGGCCCCTCTCTCTGTATCTCACTCCCAGGCCTCTCTCTCTCCCTCACTCCCAGGCCTCTCTCTCTGTATCTCACTCCCAGGCCTCTCTCTCTACCTCATTCCCAGGCCTCTCTCTCTACCTCACTCCCAGGCCCCTCTCTCCCTCACTCCCAGGCCTCTCTCTCTACCTCACTCCCAGGCCTCTCTCTCTCTACCTCATTCCCAGGCCTCTCTCTCTGTATCTCACTCCGAGGCCTCTCTCTCTACCTCATTCCCAGGCCTCTCTCTCTGTATCTCACTCCCAGGCCTCTCTCTCTACCTCATTCCCAGGCCCCTCTCTCTCTGTATCTCACTCCCAGGCCTCTCTCTCTCCCTCACTCCCAGGCCCCTCTCTCTGTATCTCACTCCCAGGCCTCTCTCGCTCCCTCACTCCCAGGCCTCTCTCTCTCTATCTCACTCCCAGGCCTCTCTCGCTCCCTCACTCCCAGGCCTCTCTCTCTCTATATCACTCCCAGGCCTCTCTCGCTCCCTCACTCCCAGGCCTCTCTCTCTCTATCTCACTCCCAGGCCTCTCTCGCTCCCTCACTCCCAGGCCTCTCTCTCTGTATCTCACTCCCAGGCCTCTCTCTCTCTACCTCACTCCCAGGCCCCTCTCTCTCTCCCTCACTCCCAGGCCTCTCTCTCTGTATCTCACTCCCAGGCCCCTCTCTCTGTATCTCACTCCCAGGCCTCTCTCGCTCCCTCACTCCCAGGCCCCTCTCTCTGTATCTCACTCCCAGGCCTCTCTCTCTACCTCACTCCCAGGCCTCTCTCTCTCTATCTCACTCCCAGGCCTCTCTCGCTCCCTCACTCCCAGGCCTCTCTCTATGTATCTCACTCCCAGGCCTCTCTCTCTGTATCTCACTCCCAGGCCCCTCTCTCTGTATCTCACTCCCAGGCCTCTCTCGCTCCCTCACTCCCAGGCCTCTCTCTCTCTATCTCACTCCCAGGCCTCTCTCGCTCCCTCACTCCCAGGCCTCTCTCTCTGTATCTCACTCCCAGGCCTCTCTCTCTCTACCTCACTCCCAGGCCCCTCTCTCTCTCCCTCACTCCCAGGCCTCTCTCTCTGTATCTCACTCCCAGGCCCCTCTCTCTGTATCTCACTCCCAGGCCTCTCTCGCTCCCTCACTCCCAGGCCCCTCTCTCTGTATCTCACTCCCAGGCCTCTCTCGCTCCCTCACTCCCAGGCCCCTCTCTCTGTATCTCACTCCCAGGCCTCTCTCTCTCCCTCACTCCCAGGCCCCTCTCTCTGTATCTCACTCCCAGGCCTCTCTCTCTACCTCACTCCCAGGCCTCTCTCTCTCTACCTCACTCCCAGGCCTCTCTCTCTGTATCTCACTCCCAGGCCTCTCTCTCTACCTCACTCCCAGGCCTCTCTCTATGTATCTCACTCCCAGGCCTCTCTCGCTCCCTCACTCCCAGGCCCCTCTCTCTGTATCTCACTCCCAGGCCTCTCTCTCTCTACCTCACTCCCAGGCCTCTCTCTCTGTATCTCACTCCCAGGCCTCTCTCTCTACCTCATTCCCAGGCCCCTCTCTCTGTATCTCACTCCCAGGCCTCTCTCTCTACCTCATTCCCAGGCCCCTCTCTCTGTATCTCACTCCCAGGCCTCTCTCTCTACCTCATTCCCAGGCCCCTCTCTCTGTATCTCACTCCCAGGCCTCTCTCTCTACCTCATTCCCAGGCCTCTCTCTCTGTATCTCACTCCCAGTCCTCAGAGGCTCCCCTCACAATACATTATTTTTCCCCCTAAAGAAAAGACAGGGAACATTACGAGAATATTTATTGCAGTGGTTTTGTGACAGAATGTGGTTGATTGGCGCTGTTTTGTGTGTTGAATCAAGGCCGAGATGAAGAACCCAGGCCTTTGCCAGGACCTCATCCTGAAAATTCTGGAGCAGGAGACGGTAGATGTGGACGTTAGCTACACGGAGGCCCTGCTTCGCATGTCCGGGCTGGATGCCAGAGGTGCGTTTGTGTTTGCACTCACTGGATGGACTGGTTGACGTAAGAAAACTACTAGGCACTTGGTCTAAGCGTCAAACAAAGCTTTAATCAACTGTTTTTCAACATGGAGGTCTAGTTGTCGTTCTGTGGTTCCTGTTGCGGAATGTCCTGAGCAAGCTGGGCCCATGCCCGAGTATTTATACTCTCCCTGGACAGCGCCACCAGCAGGCCGCCCAGTATTATTTCATACATGAATGACAAGATTCATGTCACTGGTCATGACTCGGCTCACTGTCACTTTACAACAGGAACACAAGGCACGGAGCAAGACAAGGGCATTGGGCCCATCAAGCCTGCTCCTTCCACTGACCACGTACAATCTGCTCTCTCCAGCTCTGGCCCAGTGGGCGGCCCTCTCGCCTCCGAGTCAGAAGGTTGTGGGTTCCAGCCTCGCTGCAGGGAGTAACCATGTAACCCAGGCTGATCTAGCTGATACAGCACGAGATGGTTGCCATCTTTCAGATGAGATGTGGGCGTAGAAAGATCCCACGGCACTATTGGAAGAAGAACATGAGAAATAGGAGCAGGAATAGGCCACTTGGCCCCTCGAGCCTGCTCCGCCATTCAATAAGATCATGGCTGATCTTGGGCTCAAAGCCACTTCCCCGCCCGCTCCCCATAACCCTTCACTCCCTTATCTTGCAAAAATCTGTCTATCGCCACCTTAAATGTATTTAATGACCCAGCCTCCACAGCTCTCTGGGGCAGAGAATTCCACAGATTTACGACCCTCAGAGAGAAGAAATTCCTCCTCATCTCAGTTCTAAAAGGGCGACCCTTTATTCTGAAACTGTGCCCCCGAGTTCCAGATTTCCCCACGAGGGGAAACATCCTCTCTGCATCTACCTTGTCGAGCCCCCTCAGTATCTTATATGTTTCAATAAGATCACCTCTCATTCTTCTAAATTCCAATGAGTATAGGCCCAACCTGCTCAACCTTTTCTCATAAGACAGCCCCTTCATCTCTGGAATTAACCTAGTGAATCGTCTCTGAACTGCCTCCAATGCAAGTATATCCTTCTTTAAATAAGGAGACCAAAACCGTACGCTGTACTCAAGGTGTGGTCTCACCAATACCCTGTACAGTTGTAGCAGGACTTCCCTGCTTTTATACTCCAACCCCCTTGAAATAAAGGCCAACATTCCATTTGCCTTTTTGATTACTTGCTGTACCTGCATGCTAACTTTTTGTGTTTCATGCACAAGGACCCCCAGGTCCCTCTGAACTGTAGCATTTTGTAATCTCTCTCCATTTAAATAATAATTTGCTTTTTTATTTTTCCTGCCAAAGTGGATAACCTCGCACTTTCCCACATTATACTCCACCTGCCAAATGTTTGCCCACTCACCTAGCCTGTCTATATCCCTTTGGCAGATTCTTTGAGTCCTCTGCACAACTTGCTTTCCCACCCAGCTCTGTAAATAGCCGGGGGAGTTCTTCCCCGGAGTCCTGGCCAATAGTTCTCCCCCAACCAAAAACATATTAACCGGCCAAACATCTGATTGTTGTTTGAGGGACTTGGCAGCGCACAAAATGGCTGACATGTTATCCAAATACGTCAACAATGTGAACATAAGGGTGAGAACAGAACATTGGTGCCCTGTCTCAGGATAAGGGGTCGGCCATTTAGGACTGAGATGAGGAGGAATTTCTTCACTCAGAGGGTTGTGAATCTTTGGAATTCTCTACCCCAGAGGGCTGTGGAGGCCGAGTTGTTGAGTATATTAGATTTTTGGACTCTAGGGGAATCAAGGGATATGGGGATTGGGCGGGAAAGTGGAGTTGAGGTTGAAGATCAGCCATGATCTTATTGAATGGCGGAGCAGGCTCGAGGGACCATATGGCCTACTCCTGCTCCTATTTCTTAAGTTCTTATGTCCCTGGTGCCCTGTCTCAGGTGCTGAATGATGCCCGGTCTCTTTGTTGAATTGCCTACTCGCTGGTAAATGCTGTAAACGGGAGGGAAGGATATCCAATGTAACCGTGTCATGTTTCATTTATCTAGGGCCTTTGGACCAAGGTGGAGAAGACAAAGATTTATCAGAACTGAGAGAGAGAGGACAGGCACTGAGGAGTGTCCTCAGTGAGATTGCGGATAACATCAACAACAGGGAACAGTTCATGGAGACCATCAGGTCAGTCAGGGTGGTGTATCAGTCAGGGTGGTCCGTCAGTCAGGGTGGTGTATCAGTCAGGGTGGTCCGTCAGTCAGGGTGGTCAGTCAGTCAGGGTGGTCCGTCAGTCAGTCAGGGTGGTCAGTCAGTCAGGATGGTCAGTCAGTCAGGATGGTCAGTCAGTCAGGGTGGTCCGTCAGTCAGGGTGGTCAGTCAGTCAGGGTGGTCCGTCAGTCAGGGTGGTCCGTCAGTCAGGGTGGTCAGTCAGTCAGGGTGGTCCGTCAGTCAGGGTGGTCCGTCAGTCAGGGTGGTCAGTCAGTCAGGGTGGTCCGTCAGTCAGGATGGTCAGTCAGTCAGGATGGTCAGTCAGTCAGGGTGGTCCGTCAGTCAGGATGGTCCGTCAGTCAGTCAGGGTGGTCAGTCAGTCAGGATGGTCAGTCAGTCAGGGTGGTCCGTCAGTCAGGGTGGTCCGTCAGTCAGGGTGGTCCGTCAGTCAGGGTGGTCCGTCAGTCAGGGTGGTCCGTCGGTCAGGATGGTCAGTCAGTCAGGGTGGTCCGTCAGTCAGGATGGTCCGTCAGTCAGTCAGGGTGGTCAGTCAGTCAGGATGGTCAGTCAGTCAGGGTGGTCCGTTAGTCAGGGTGGTCCGTCAGTCAGGGTGGTCCGTCAGTCAGGGTGGTCCGTCAGTCAGTCAGGGTGGTCCGTCAGTCAGGGTGGTCCGTCAGTCAGGGTGGTCCGTCAGTCAGGGTGGTCCGTCAGTCAGTCAGGGTGGTCCGTCAGTCAGGGTGGTCAGTCAGTCAGGGTGGTCCGTCAGTCAGGGTGGTCCGTCAGTCAGGGTGGTCCGTCAGTCAGGGTGGTCCGTCAGTCAGGGTGGTCCGTCAGTCAGGGTGGTCCGTCAGTCAGGGTGGTCAGTCAGTCAGGGTGGTCCGTCAGTCAGGGTGGTCAGTCAGTCAGGGTGGTCAGTCAGTCAGGTTGGTCCGTCAGTCAGGATGGTCAGTCAGTCAGGGTGGTCAGTCAGTCAGGATGGTCAGTCAGTCAGGGTGGTCAGTCAGTCAGTCAGGGTGGTCAGTCAGTCAGGGTGGTCAGTCAGTCAGTCAGGGTGGTCAGTCAGTCAGGGTGGTCAGTCAGTCAGTCAGGGTGGTCCGTCAGTCAGGATGGTCAGTCAGTCAGGGTGGTCCGTCAGTCAGGATGGTCAGTCAGTCAGGGTGGTCAGTCAGTCAGGGTGGTCCGTCAGTCAGGATGGTCAGTCAGTCAGGGTGGTCAGTCAGTCAGGTTGGTCCGTCAGTCAGGGTGGTCAGTCAGTCAGGGTCAGTCAGTCAGGGTGGTCCGTCAGTCAGGGTGGTCAGTCAGTCAGGATGGTCAGTCAGTCAGGGTGGTCAGTCAGTCAGGGTGGTCCGTCAGTCAGGTTGGTCCGTCAGTCAGGTTGGTCCGTCAGTCAGGGTCAGTCAGTCAGGGTGGTCCGTCAGTCAGGGTGGTCCGTCAGTCAGGGTGGTCCGTCAGTCAGGGTCAGTCAGTCAGGGTGGTCCGTCAGTCAGGGTGGTCCGTCAGTCAGGATGGTCAGTCGGTCAGGTTGGTCCGTCAGTCAGGGTGGTCCGTCAGTCAGGGTGGTCAGTCAGTCAGGGTGGTCAGTCAGTCAGGGTGGTCCGTCAGTCAGGGTGGTCCGTCAGTCAGGGTGGTCCGTCAGTCAGGGTGGTCCGTCAGTCAGGGTGGTCCGTCAGTCAGGGTGGTCCGTCAGTCAGGGTGGTCCGTCAGTCAGGGTCAGTCAGTCAGGGTGGTCCGTCAGTCAGGGTGGTCCGTCAGTCAGGATGGTCAGTCGGTCAGGTTGGTCCGTCAGTCAGGGTGGTCCGTCAGTCAGGGTGGTCCGTCAGTCAGGGTGGTCAGTCAGTCAGGGTGGTCAGTCAGTCAGGGTGGTCAGTCAGTCAGGGTGGTCAGTCAGTCAGGGTGGTCCGTCAGTCAGGGTGGTCCGTCAGTCAGGGTGGTGTGTCCGTCAGTGACACCTTACTCGATGGCGTGTGGCTCAGTTTCGTTGTGAGCGTGTGTGGGTCAGGCGTTGAACGCTACGCGCCCGTGTGCGCACACATCAGGGCCCTGCATCTTGGAGGAAGCCAGACGGCGATGGCACTGGTAGGCAGAGCGGCGCGAAATGAGGCGACTTTGCGGCTTGTGGGATCTTGCCGTGCCCACCTTGACTGCCGCGTTTCCGACGCTACAGCGGCGTGAAGCGTTTTGGGCCGTGCGGAGGTCGTGAAAGACGCTGTAATAATGCTTGTCTTTCCGTTCTGATCTGCTGCTAAGGCTGTGCTAATGAATGTGCTGCGATTGTTTCCTACAGGGAGTCAGCTTTAGCGATCAAGAATATCTTGAACAAGGTTTCTGATCTGATCAAGAAATTTCCCCCGGAGACCCGGCAGGTGATGTATTACGAACCAGCATATTAACGTGCCAAAAAATATTACAAATCGATGTGTTACAAATGATTGTATTGCAGTCTTGTCCAATAGGACTCGCTGGCATTAAGAGCAAGAGGATAACTAAAGTAAGAGTCGGGCCTAGTAGGGACCATAAAGGTAACCTGTGTGTGGAAGCGGAAGACATGGGTATGGTCCTTAATGAATACTTTGGGGGCGATCTTGCCAGCCCTGGGGAGGCGGGACTGCCGGGAAAATGGCAGAATCTGGGGGCGGGCACCCATCCCGCCCCCAACCCGCCTCCGTGCCATCTTCCCAGGAGGCAGGTACCCGACCCGCGCTGGGAGCTGCCTTCTCGAGGTAGTTAACAGGCAGTTTTTTGTGGATGATCCCTATTTTGCCACCTAAAGTGTGGGCTTCCCGACGGCTCTGAACCTCGCCAGGGTCAGCGAGGCGAGCCGTGGGTCTGCGGGGGGTCGGAGGGGCCGAGATGTCCGGTGTGCAGGTGAGTGACTGGTGCATGTGTGCAGAGGTAAGTTGTGGTGACCAGAACTGCACGCACTACTCTAGCTGAGGCCTAACTAGTGTTTTATACAGTTGAAGCATAACCTCCTTGCTCTTGTATTCTATGCCACAGCTAATAAAGGCAAGCATTCCGTGTGCCTTCTTAACCACCTTATCTACTTGGCCTGCTACCTTCAGGGATCTGTGGACATGCACTCCAAGGTCCCTTTGTTCCTCTACACTACTCAGTGTCCTACCATTTAATGTGTATTCCCTTTCCTTGTTAGCCCTCCCCAAATGCATTACCTCACACTTCTCCGGATTGAATTCCATTTGCCACTGTTCTGCCCACCTGACCAATTTATTGATATCTTCCTGCAGTCTACAGCTTCCTTCTTCAGTATCAACCACACAGCCGATTTTAGTATCATCTGCAAACTTCTTAATCATACCCGCTATATTCAAGTCTAGATCGTTGATATATACCATAAAAAGGAATGGACCTAGTACTGAGCCCTGCCGAACCCCACTGGAAACAGCCTTCCAGTCACAAAAACACCCATCAATCATTACCCTCTGCTTCCTGTCTCCGATTTGTTAAGGGAAGGTCGTATCTGACCAACTTGATTGAAGTTTTTGAGGCGGTAACAAGGAGGGTCGATGAGGGTAGTGCGTTTGATGTAGTCTATATGGATTTTAGCAAGGCTTTTGATAAGGTCCCGCATGGCAGACTGTTCACGAAAGTAAAAGCCCATGGGATTCAAGGCAAAGTGGCAAGTTGGATCCAAAATTGGCTCAGAGGCAGGAAACAAAGGATAATGGTCGACGGGTGTTTTTGTGACTGGAAGGCTGTTTCCAGTGGGGTTCCACAGGGCTCAGTACTGGGTCCTTTGCTTTTTGTGGTATATATCAATGATTTGGACTTGAATGTAGGAAGTATGATTAAGAAGTTTGCAGATGATACAAAAATTGGCCGTGTGGTGGATAATGAAGAAGAAAGCTGTAGACTGCAGGAAGATAGCAATGGACTGGTCAGGTGGGCAGAACAGTGGCAAATGGAATTCAATCTGGAGAAGTGTGAGGTAGTGCATTTGGGGAGGGCTAACAAGGCAAGGGAATACACAATAAATGGTAGGACACTGAGAAATGCAGAAGATCAGAGGGACCTTGGAGTGCATGTCCACAGATCCCTGAAGGTAGCAGGCCAGGTAGATAAGGTGGTTAAGAAGTCATACAGACTGCTTGCCTTTATTAGCCGTGGCATAGAATACAAGAGCAGGGACGTTATGCTTCGAATGTATAAAACACTAGTTAGGCCGCAGCTAGAGTACTGTGTGCAGTTCTGGTCACCACATTACAGGAAGGATGTGATTGCACTAGAGAGGGTGCAGAGGAGATTTACGAGGATGTTGCCTGGACTGGAGAATTTTAGCTATGAGGAAAGATTGGAGAGGCTGGGATTGTTTTCTTTGGAACAGAGGAGGCTGAGGGGAGACCTAATTGAGGTGTATAAAATGATGAGGGGCCTGGATAGAGTGGATAGGAAGGACCTATTTCCCTTAGCAGAGGAGTCGATAACCAGGGGGCAGAGATTGAAAGTAATTGGCCGGAGGATTAGAGAGGAGTTGAGGAGAAGTTTTTTCACCCAGAGGGTGTTGGGGGTCTGGAACTCACTGCGTGAAAGGGTGGTCGAGGCAGAAACACTCATCACATTTAAAAAGTACTTGGATATGCATTTGAAGTGCCGAAACCTACAGGGCTACGGACCAAGAGCTGGAAGTGGGATCAGGCTGGATAGCTCTTTGTCGGCCGGCACAGACACGATGGGCCGAATGGCTTCCATCCGTGCTGTAACTTTCTATGATTCTATGACTCGCCCCGGGTGTTGCTATGGCGACTCCGCTTTAGCAAGAGGCATTGATTTTAGTGGAAAATGCCTTGCACACAAAACAGGTAAATGTACTTCACGTATGTCTGTCGGAGGGGCAGTGCTGAGGGAGTGCCGCACTGTCGGAGGGGCGGTACTGAGGGAGCGCCGCACTGTCGGAGGGGCAGTACTGAGGGAGCGCCGCACTGTCGGAGGGTCAGTGCTGAGGGAGCGCCGTACTGTCAGAGGGGCAGTACTGAGGGAGCGCCGCACTGTCGGAGGGGCAGTACTGAGGGAGCGCAGCACTGTCGGAGGGGCAGTACTGAGGGAGCGCCGCACTGTCGGAGGGGCAGTGCTGAGGGAGCGCCACACTGTCGGAGGGGCAGTACTGAGGGAGCGCCGCACTGTCGGAGGGTCAGTACTGAGGGAGCGCCGCACTGTCGGAGGGTCAGTACTGAGGGAGCACCGCACTGTCGGAGGGGCAGTGCTGAGGGAGTGCCGCACTGTCGGAGGGTCAGTACTGAGGGAGCGCCGCACTGTTGGAGGGGCAGTGCTGAGGGAGCGCCGCACTGTCGGAGGGGCAGTACTGTGGGAGCGCCGCACTGTCGGAGGGGCAGTACTGAGGGAGCGCTGCACTGTCGGAGGGGCAGTACTGAGGGAGCGCCGCACTGTCGGAGGGGCAGTACTGAGGGAGCGCCGCACTGTCGGAGGGTCAGTACTGAGGGAGCACTGTCGGAGGGTCAGTACTGAGGGAGTGCCGCACTGTCTGAGATGCGGTCTTTCGGATGAGGAAATTAAACTGTGCCCCCCCACCCTCAGTCTGCTCTCTCTGGGTGGATCCCATGGCCACTATTTCGAAGAAGAGTAGGGGAGTTATACCCGGTGTCCTGGGGCCAATATTTATCCCTCCACTAACATCACTAAAACAGATGATCTGGTCATCATCACATTGCTGTTTGTGGGAGCTTGCTGTGCGCAAATTCGCTGCCGCGTTTCCCACAATACAACAGCGACTACACTTCAAAAAGTACTTCATTGGCTGTGAAGCACTTTGGGAGGTCCGGTGGTCGTGAAAGGCGCTATAGAAATGCAAGTCTTTCTTTTAAGCATCTATTGCCAGGCAGTAACCAATGGAGTAAAGCAGCCACAGCGATCAAAAATCTCTGGCACACTCTGCTTTTCATCGGCCCATTTTATCAACAAACGCGCCAACAGGTTAAAGTTCACACGCACATGTTGTGCGAATGAGTATTGAGGTCACACGGTGTCTGTTACTCATTGTTCATCTACTAATTAGGAGTGCAATTCGCCAGATCTGGATTTCCAATTGGCCACATGTGTTCTCGGCTAATATATTAGAAAAATCTGCTCTGTTACACATCAGGGTAATGACACAGCACAGAATTACACAGCAGTTTATTGCAAGCCAGCTATGTTACAAATGGCAGTTACCCACCACTGTGTTCCAAATCTTGATTGAAACATATAAGATTCTGAAGGGGCTTGACAGGGCAGATGCAGAGAGGATGTTGCCCCTCGTGGGGGCATCTAGAACTAGGGGGCATAATTTCAGAATAAGGGGGCACCCTTTTAAATCAGAAATGAGGAGGAATTTCTTCTCTCAGAGGGCGGTGAATCTTTGGAATTCTCTTCCCTAGAGAGCTGTGGAGGCTGGGTCATTGAATATATTCAAGGTGGAGATAGACAGCTTTTTGAAAGGTAAGGGAGTCAAGGGTTATGGGGAGCGGGCAGGGAAGTGGAGTTGAGGCCAAGATCAGATCAGCCATGATCTTATTGAATGACGGAGCAGGCTCGAGGGGTCGAATGACCTCCTCCTGCTCCTACGTCTTATGTAATAAATCACTGAACTGCAGACCATGCTATTGCACAGGACTACATTACAAATCAGTACCTTAATAACCACTGTATTACACACTAATGTATTTATTTTTATTCGTTCCTGGGATGTGGGCGTCGCTGGCAAGGTCAGCAATTATTGCCCATCCCTAATCGCCCTCGAGAAGTTGGTGGTGAGCCACCTACTTGAACCGCAGAGGGGCGGCTAAGAGTCAACCACATTGCTGTGGGTCTGGAGTCATGTCTCGGCCAGACCGGGTAAGGGCGGCAGATTTCCTTCTCATTAAGTGAACCAGATGGCTTTTTACGACAATCCGGTAGTTTCATGGTCACCATTACTGATACTAGCATTTTTATTCCAGATTTATTTAATTAACTGAATTTAAATTCCCCAGCTGCCGTGGTGGGATTTGAACTCACGTCTCTGGATCATTAGTCCAGGACCTACTGGATTACTAGCCCAGTAACACAGCCACTACCTTATCACTACAAATCAGTACATCAATAACCATTGTAATACTCACTACTACATTACAAGCCACTGCCTTACACACCAGTGTATTACAAATCAGTTTATTGCAAATAGATGTATTTCACTCCAGAATGTTATAAGGCAGGATGTAAGGGGGACCCCGAGCTTCCGGTCGCCTGTCACTTTAATTCTCCACTCCACTCCCACTCAGACCTCTCCGCCCTCGGCCTCTTACATTGTTCCACTGAAGCTCAGCTTAAGCTCGAGGAACAGCACCTCATCTTTCGATTAGGCACTTTACAGCCTTCTGGACTCAACATCGAGTTCAACAATTTCAGACCATAACCTTGGCCCCTATTCTCTTTTATTTCCATTTTTTTTCTCTCTCTCCCACATGGCAGCTGTCTTTCATTCTGCCATCGCCATTTACACTTCATCTAGAGCCATCTTTTGTTTCTTAACTTGTCCCATCACCATCTCCTTTTGCCTTGCACCATCATCCCTTTTGTCTCTTAATCTCTCCTGCCTTCCACCCGATCACAGACCTTCCCATTTGTTCTTTCCTCCCCTCCCCCCTTTCCCAGCCCCTACACTTGCTTAAAAACCTGTTCCATCTCCAGCTTTTCCCAGTTCTGACGAAGGGTCATCGACCGGAGACATTAACTCTGTTTCTCTCTCCACAGATGCTGCCTGACCTGCTGAGTGTTTCCAGCATTTTCTGTTTTTATTTCAGATTTCCAACATCCGCAGTATTTTGCTTTTGTATGTTCTAAACAATGTTCCCTATAAGCCGTTAGGCCATGCAACTGTCTAGAGGTCCCGCACTGCTGTTGAGCCGGCCTTTAAGTAGGAAAACCCTGTGCGCGCGGGAATTTTTGAACGGCCCGCGCAGCTCGTTAAATGGGCCGAGCGGGCCAGAAAATTTAGAGGGAACGTTGATTATAAACCGGGATTCTAGAAATGATTGTATTACAAACCAAGGTATGAGGAACCAGTGGCTGGGTGTTAAAAGCCAGCATATCACACACTTTGGAATACAGAGTAGAATTTCTAAATTTGCTGATGATGCCAAACTTGGGGGTGTGGCAAACAGTGAGGATGATACCAATCGACTGCAACAGGACATAGAAAGGTTAGCAGAATGGGCAGGCAAGTGGCAGATGGTATTTAATAGAGAGAAGTGTGAGGTGTTGCATTTTGGCAGAAGGAACAGGGAGAGGCAATATACACTTAATGGCACAGTTTTAAAGAGTGTGCAGGGACAGAGGGACCTGGGAGTTAATGTGCATCGGTCCCTGAAGGTGGCAGGACATATTGAGAGAGTGGTTAGCAAAGCATATGGGATCCTGGGCTTCATAAATAGAGGTATTGAGTACAAAAGTAGAGAAGTTACGCTGAACCTTTATAAAGCGCTGGTTAGGCCACAACTGGAGTATTGCGTCCAGTTCTGGTCACCACACTTTAGGAAGGACGTGAAGGCCCTTGAGAGGGTGCAGAGGAGATTTACCAGAATGGTTCCAGGGATGGGGGATCTTAGCTACAAGGACAGGTTGGAGAAGCTGGATTTGTTTTCATTAGAGCAAAGGAGGTTGAGGGGTGATTTGATCGAGGTGTACAAGATTATGAAGGGTTTGGATAGGCTAGATGGAGAAAGGCTGTTCCCACTAGTTGATGGTACAAGGACTAGGGGACACAGATTTAAGGTTTTGGGCAAGAGATACAGGGGGGGATGTGAGGAAAAACTTTTTTACGCAGCGAGTGGTGAGGACCTGGAACTCGCTGCCGACGGAAGTGGTGGAAGCGGAGACACTCAATGTTTTGAAGGGGAGACTGGATAGGCACTTGGGGGAAATAAACTTGCAGGGCTACGGGGACAGAGCGGGGGAATGGGACAGACTGGATTGCTCTACAGAGAGCCGGCACGGACTCGATGGGCCAAATAGCCTCCTTCTGTGCCGTTATGACTCTATGACACCCTGAGAAGGAGCGACTCATCTTAGGAAGGCAAGGATGACATGGGCCAGTGAGAGGCAATCGGACCGGAAGGGAGAGAATAGCATCAAGCGGAGTGTCCTCCTTCTTTTGACGGGGCCTCCCCTCTGCCCCCCCCCCCTCCATTTGATGCATTGACCGCCTCGGGCATGTTGCCAACCCTGGCTGAATGTATTCCTGGAGGTGTCATCGCACGAGCTCCTGCCCCACCCGGTCAAACAGCCATTTTTCCACCATCTCTGATATTTTCAAAAAGGCACAGTTTTTGTTTTTCGTTGCCCCTGTGATTTTTCTCTCCTGGGTTTGCTCGGACCAGTGCCCTGGAGATTAATCGTTGATTCCTGGAGCCTCCAGGGTAATCCAGGAGGGTTGGCAACCCTACTTTTGAAGGCCTCGGTTATATCGCAGTCCGCCATCAACCCTGAACAGTTTCCGATCTCTGATGCCATTGACTCCCAGATATCTCACAGCTGCCGAGACGAACAGATCTCGCTGTTCTGAGTGAGGATTTATTCAGAGCCCCTTCCACCCCATCGCCTCCCCGTGTTCTTTTTAAAAATTAATTCACGGGATGTGGGCGTCACTGGCGAGGCCAGCATTTATTGCCCATCCCTAGTTGCCCTCGAGAAGGTAGTGGTGAGCCGCCTTCTTGAACCGCTGCAGTCCGTGTGGTGAAGGTGCTCCCACAGTGCTGTTAGGGAGGGAGTTCCAGGATTTTGACCCAGCGACGATGAAGGAACGGCCGATATATTTCCAAGTCAGGATGCTGTGTGACTTGGAGGGGGACTTGGAGGTGGTGGTGTTCCCATGTGCCTGCTGCCCTTGTCCTTCTAGGTGGAAGAGGTCGCGGGTTTGGGAGGTGCTGCCGAAGAAGCCTTGGCGAGTTGCTGCAGTGCATCTTGCAGATGGTACACACTGCAGCCACGGTGCGCCGGTGGTGGAGGGAGTGAATGTTTAAGGTGGTGGATGGGGTGCCAATCAAGCGGGCTGCTTTGTCCTGGATGGTGTCGAGCTTCTTGAGTGTTGTTGGAGCTGCACTTGTCCAGGCAAGTGGAGAGTATTCCATCACACTCCTTACTTGTGCCTTGTAGATGGTGGAAAGGCTTTGGGGAGTCAGGAGGTGAGACACTCGCCGCAGAATACCCAGCCTCTGACCTGCTCTTGTAGCCACAGTATTTATGTGGCTGGCCCAGTTACGTTTCTGGTCTATGGTGACCCCCAGGATGTTCTTCCACTACTCTGACCCACAGTTCTATATTTCTGATATTATTTCCTTCGCAGGGGCTCGACCAGAGCAAAAAGAAGTTTGTAATAGCTTCCAAAGCCTTCAGCGATACTTTGAGAAAGTATTTCAGGGACCACAGGTGAGATTTAGTTTTGCTATTTATTTGTTAAACTCCTGCCCATCCCCCCCCCCCCGCCCACTGTCCCCAGCACCGACTCTCGCTGGCGAACCCTGCCCTCGAGTTGCCCGCCCGAGCACCCATTCCTTGCTCGTGGTCCGGCACTGGAAGGCTATTTGACTGCAGAGGGCATCGCGCCCCCCCCGCACCGAGCCCGATCCTCTACCTCATGAGATATGCGCTTCCCAGATCCAACCCCGACCTTTCGTTTGTTTGTATTTCTGCCCCCCCCCCCCACCTCCGCCTGATGTCGTTTGTCATGCCCTCCCTCCCACCCCCAGCGGAGGGCAGTTTTTTTATGTTTAACTCTTTACCGACCGCATAACCGCAGCATAACAAAGACCGCCTACTTCCACCTCCGTAACATCGCCCGTCTCCGCCCCTGCCTCAGCTCATCTGCTGCTGAAACCCTCATCCATGCCTTTGTTACCTCTAGACTTGACTATTCCAACCCACTCCTGGCTGGCCTCCCACATTCCACCCTGCGTAAACTTGAGGTGAATCAAAACTCGGCTGCCCCGTGTCCTAACTCGCACCAAGTCCCGTTCGCCCATCACCCCCTGTGCTCGCTGACCTACATTGGCTCCCGGTTAAGCAGCGCCTCGATTTCAAAATTCTCATCCTTGTTTTCAAATCCCTCCATGGTCCTCGCCATCTCCCTATCTCTGTAATCACCTTCAGCCCCACAACGCCCCCCCCCCCCCCCCGGGATATCTGCGCTCCTCTAATTCTGCCCTCTTGAGCATCCCTGATTATAATTGCTCCACCATTGGCGGCCGTGCCTTCTGTTGCCCGGGCCCTAAGCTCTGGAATTCCCTCCCTAAACCTCTCCCCCTCGCTACCTCTCTTTCCTCCTTTAAGACGCTCCTTAAAACTGACCTCTTTGACCCAGCTTTTGGTCACCTGCCCTAATTTATCCTTATGTGGATCGCTGTCAAATTCTTTTTGTCTTTTAATACTCCTGTGCAGCGCCATGGGACGTTTTACTATGTTAAAGTCGCTATATAAATACAAGCTGTTGTTGTTTTCATTGACGAGAATTTCAGGATAAAATCAGCAGGTAACGGGTACAGCGGGTTACGTCACTGTCCTGTGACGAGAGATTGTGTAGAATGGGCCTACACTCTCTGGTGTTTAGAAGAATGAGAGGTGATCTCATTGAAACATACAAGATTCTGAAGGGGATTGACAGGGTAGATGCTGAGAGGTTGTTTCCCCCTGGCTGGAGAGTCTAGAACCAGGGGTCACAGTCTCAGGATAAGGGGTCGGCCATTTAAGACTGAGATGAGGAGGAATTTCTTCACTCAGAGGGTGGTGAATCTTTGGAATTCTCTACCCCAGAGGGCTGTGGAGGCTCAGTCATTGAGTATATTCAAGACTGAGATAGATAGATTTTTGGACTCAGGGGGAATCAAGGGATATGGAGATCGGGCGGGAGAGTGGAGTTGAGGTAGAAGATCAGCCATGATCTTATTGAATGGTGGAGCAGGCTCGAGGGGCCGAATGGTCGACTCCTGCTCCTGTTTCTTATGTTCTTCTGGGTGCTAACTGTACCACCAGATGTGTCTTCATCCGATGTCCACATGCATGTAGCTCCAGTCCGGTGTCCGGACAGCAACCGGGAGTGTTCATAGAATCCTAGAACAGCACAGCAGGGAAGGAGGCCGTTCGGCCCATCGAGCCTGTGCCGGCTCTCGCGAAGAATTTTCAATTCCCGGTTTAAAAAAAAATTGGAAAGAAGAAGGTGGTGTCAGCAAAAGTGAGCAGGAAGCTGTCGGATTGCGGTTAAAAACCCATCTGTGAAGGAAGCCTGCCGTCCTTACCCAGTCTGGGCTATAGATGGCAGCAGTCCCACAACAAACCAAGGGTTGCCGACAATGAACGGCTGCATCACTGCCAACCGCCTCACCCAGTCAAGCAGCAGTTTCCCCCCTGCATCTCCAATATTTATATAACTAATCAACAAAAGAATGAAAAATACATTTTTTTCTAACGCCCCCTCCCCACCTTCTAAGGGCTGGATTGTTCTTTTCTAACTATTGGAAAAGATAGAATGAAAGACTTGCATTTCTCCAGCGCCTTTCACGAGCACCGGGCGTCTCAAAGCGCTTTACAGCCAATCAGGTACTTTTCTGAAGTGTGGTCACTGTTGTAATGTGGGAAACGTGGCAGCCAATTTGCGCACAGCAAGCTCCCGCAAACAGCAATGTGATAATGACCAGATCATCTGTTTTAGTGATGTTGGTTGAGGGATAAATATTGGCCCAGGACACCGGGGAGAACTCCCCTGCTCTTCTTCAAAAGAGTGCCGCGGGATCTTTTACGTCCACCTGAGAGAGCAGACGGGGCCTCGGTTTAATGTCTCATCCGAAAGACGGCACCTCCGACAGTGCGGCGCTCCCTCAGTACTGCCCCTCCGACAGTGCGGCGCTCCCTCAGTACTGCCCCTGCGACAGTGCGGCGCTCCCTCAGTACTGCCCCTCCGACAGTGCGGCGCTCCCTCAGTACTGCCCCTCCGACAGTGCGGCGCTCCCTCAGTATTGCCCCTCCGACAGTGCGGCGCTCCCACAGTACTGCACCTCCGACAGTGCGGCGCTCCCTCAGTACTGCCTCTCCGACAGTGCGGCGCTCCCTCAGTACTGCCCCTCCGACAGTGCGGCGCTCCCTCAGTACTGCCCCTCCGACAGTGCGGCGCTCCCTCAGTACTGCCCCTCCGACAGTGCGGCGCTCCCTCAGTACTGCACCTCCGACAGTGCGGCGCTCCCTCAGTACTGCCCCTCCGACAGTGCGGCGCTCCCTCAGTACTGCCCCTCCGACAGTGTGCCACAGCTGTATAATGTCTCGTTATATATTGCTGTATGGCAGAGTTGCACTCATCCCACTTGGAACTCAATCCTGGCTTTGTAATCCTGTCACAAAAAACACGGCGCGGAGTCCAGCAGAGCTGGTGGAATGGGCCGGTACTGACTAAAATACGGACTGGATCCTGCCTCTGGGGATTGGCTTGTCACAGACTTCTCTCTGCCTCCTCTTCCCTCTGCAGGAATTGCGATGTAATCATTGGCGCGCTGACCCTTATTCACCAGATCAATCTGCTGGTGCAAGCCTTTGCCAACGCCCAGTAGAACACTCCCAAAACATATCTCACCCGTGAACCAGCATTGAATCCTTCGGCGTTACATTTTTTGGGACTTGGAGCGAGAGGAAGACCAAAGATTGAAATTGAGCAAATAATAATTTTGACGTTGTGTACAAAAATGTTGGTAGAAATTAATAAATCGTGTTGAATGATCCCGGTCTGAAGCCTGGTTATTGGGTGCTGAAACACACACACCCAATCTTGCCGTGATTCCTGATATGGTTTTTGCTTCATTGAAAGTGATTCTGCTAAGCTTAGTTTAAATCTGAAACTCCCTTCCCCGCAGAAAGCCGCTGTGGCTGGGGGGTCAAGCGATAATTTCAAAACTGAGATTGACAGGTATTTGTCAGTCAAGGGTATTAAAGGTTACGGAACCAAGGCTGGTAGCAGGAGTTAAGATCCTCCCAAACCCGCCACCTCTTCCACCTAGAAGGACACGGGCAGCAGGCGCATGGGAACACCACCACCTCCAAGTTCCCCTCCAAGTCACACACCATCCTAACTTGGAAATATATCGGTCGTTCCTTCATCGTCGCTGGGTCAAAATCCTGGATCCAACCCCTTCTCATTCACTCCCACTGTACAGAATCCCAATGGACCCAACGCCTTCCCATTCACTCCCACTGTACAGAATCCCAATGGACCAAACCCCTTCCCATTCACTCCCACTGTACAGAATCCCAATGGACCAAACCCCTTCCCATTCACTCCCACTGTACAGAATCCCAATGGACCAAATCCCTTCCCATTCACTCCCACTGTACAGAATCTCAATGGACCAAACACCTTCCCATTCACTCCCACTGTACAGAATCCCAATGGACCAAATCCCTTCCCATTCACTCCCACTGTGCAGAATCCCAATGGACCAAACCCCTTCCCATTCACTCCCACTGTACAGAATCCCAATGGACCAAATCCCTTCCCATTCACTCCCACTGTACAGAATCTCAATGGACCAAACACCTTCCCATTCACTCCCACTGTACAGAATCCCAATGGACCAAATCCCTTCCCATTCACTCCCACTGTGCAGAATCCCAATGGACCAAACCCCTTCCCATTCACTCCCACTGTACAGAATCCCAATGGACCAAATCCCTTCCCATTCACTCCCACTGTACAGAATCTCAATGGACCCAAACCCCTTCCCATTCACTCCCACTGTACAGAATCCCAATGGACCAAACCCCTTCCCATTCACTCCCACTGTACACAATCCCAAAGGACCAAACCCCTTCCCATCCACTCCCACTGTACAGAATCTCAATGGACCCAAACCCCCTTCCCATTCACTCCCACTGTACAGAATCCCAATGGACCCAACGCCTTCCCATTCACTCTGTTGTCCGAATTCGCTAGATGTTCGAAAGTTTGAATAAATAGGTTAGCAACTTTTCCTTTTCGGGTTCAAATGTAAGTTTGGTCTGAACAAACACACAGGCAACAGATTTCGTGTACAAAGATTTATTTTTAATAAATGCTGAACAAACACCGTTCGTAGTTTAAAGTACAATTCCAAAATATAAGACTCACAACTTATATTGATATTACCCAATTTGGTCTGAGGTGATCAATCTCTGTCCAAACCTCTACGTAGGGTGTCTGTTCCCAGGTCCCTGCTGTCGAGTGTTGCTCCGAGGTTTCTCGCTCCCAGGTTCTTGCTCCCAGGTTCTCGCTCTCTATCTGAGGTTTTCCCTCCTGGTTTATACTATTCTATAATCTGTCCCATCTCTTTGGTTACACACTTGTTCCCTCTTTCAACACGGTGGAATAGTGGTTAGCACTGTTGCCTCACAGCGCCAGGGACCCGGGTTCGAATCCGGCCTCGGGTGACTGTCTGTGTGGAGTTTGCACATTCTCCCCGTGTCTGCGTGGGTTTCCTCCGGGTGCTCCGGTTTCCTCCCACAGTCCAAAGATGTGCGGGTTAGGTTGATTTGGCTATGATAAATTGACCCTTAGTGTTAGGGGGATTAAATACATGGGGTTACGGGGATAGGGTGGGATATGTGTCGGTGCAGGCTCGATGGGCCGAAATGGCCTCTATCTGCACTGTGGGGATTCTGTGATTCTTTCCTGTGTCCTGATGATTAGTTTATCCTATTCTACAACCTGTCCCATCTCCTTGATTAGTTTCCGTCTGTCTTCATCCATTTTCTTTAATTGACCCATTGTTTGTTAACTGGTGTCTGTAGTGACCTCGCCCGTGTCTGACGAGGTTACCTATGAGCCCTCTGTTTCAGAACATTACTGAACCTCTGCATTATTTATCCACTGTCCCTTACACATGGTGACTCCTTCATTTTATTTCAGTTTTACACTACTTTTTCCATTTCCACATTCCTCCCTTTGATCATTATCATTTTGACCAAATGATTTGATCGCCATAAAGCTGTTTACCATCGCCGGGGTGTGTCCTTTGTCCTTTGTAAAGCCTGATACGCTTCCATTGACTCCACTCGAACCTTCAGCCTTTTCTCTAGTCTTCTCATGCTTACCCAGGTGAAGCATAGGCATATGAACACCAGCATGATCAGAATTACAGTCAGGTGGGACACGAGTCTCACCCAGGGGTGCATGCTCACATTTTCGCCCCAATTCCAAAGGTCGTCCCACCAAGTATTGATTTTGATTTGTTTAATCTTTTGGTCAATGTCCTGGGTATTCATTTCCACCCTTTGGTAGATTTCATGAACAAGATCAAGCTTATGTCTAATTTCCGTTATGTGTTCTTCCTCTAGCTGGATGCTGATGTCGATTTTTGTGAAATACTTTGTCAAGCGATTCTTCAGGTCTATTGACACACTAAGATTAACAGTTGCATGCCTCTGGATGTTGATCATTTCCTCATTTCCTATTCTCATCGGTATCAGGGGGTGCGTGCAGAAGGTTGTGTTTTGGATAGGGCAGTCCTTATTCCCATAATGGTAACTAGCTTCGGTGGTGGTAAAACAATATGTTCCGTCACCCATATAAGCGCTTCGAGTGATAGGTTTGTGAATCACGTTCTCCATGATCAAGGAGCAATTTATGGCAGTATTTCCCTTAAATCCGCATCGCGCGGTGCGGGTCGGGTAAATTTTGGATGGGCATATTACTGTTCTTTCCGTAGTGGCACATTGTCCCAATGCAGCTCCCACTAGAGTACTGTTCTTCACAGCATATGGCCTCATTCCTGCCACGGCCACCCATACTCCTTTTTGTATAGTGCCTATGGTTTGGACCTCAAACAATGGCATTCCTTCCTGGTGTCCTATCATGGGGACTCCTATCACCATCCCTACCGCAGTACTTCCACGGGGGCCCGTACATTCCTCGTTGAACCATAGCCTGCTGAGTTTCCGTAGTTCGCAGTCACTGATAGTAGCAGGAACATTCTGCTTTATCAGACCCCGGATTTGAGTATTGTTGATCCAGGTGGGTACTTCTTCACATTTTGCCAGCATTAAGTTTTCTCTCAGCTGGTCCAGCACCCAATTGCCATAAGTCATGCACAGTGTTTGTTGTTGGGTTCCGTTCGCCGCCTTTTTGGCCGTGTTAATAAGTTGATTAATAGTCTGTGCATGTCCTTCTAAGACCTTCACCTGTTGTGTTTACATCCCTATACTTTCCTGTCTGCCTGTGACTCTTGTCTTTGATTATTATTCAGTTCCTCCAATAACGTCTTGACTTGCTGGGTTAAGGTTTTAACCTTGGAGTTCAAATTAGTTATATCTAGTGTATTTACAGTGGCCATTCCTGCTCCATAGACTGTCCCTACATCATTCAGTAACCCTCTCTTCCTCCTTTTCCTAGCTGTCTTTGTTTCATTTCCCTACACAATCCCAATGGACCAAACCCCTTCCCATTCACTCCCACTGTACAGAATCCCAAAGGACCAAACCCCTTCCCATTCACTCCCACTGTACACAATCCCAATGGACCAAATTCCTTCCCATTCACTCCCACTGTACAGAATCCCAATGGACCAAACCCCTTCCCATTCACTCACACTGTACAGAATAGCAATGGACCAAACCCCTTTCTATTAAATGAGCATGAGCTCGTTATTCTCTCCTCGATGTCCTGGACCGAGATGTCCCCACAGTGGCACCATGAGCAGGAAGCGGTATATTCACCACCCCATGACCCCATTTGATCTTGATTTCAAAACCACATTGAGAACTACACAAAAGAGGAACCCCGTAAAAGAAACCGTCTTTCACGGCCTCAGAACGTCCCGAAGAGCTTTACAGTCGACAAAGTACAAGGACAAGGGCAGCAGACGCACGGGAACACCACCACCTCCAAGGGCAGCAGGCGCACGGGAACACCACCACCTCCAAGGGCAGCAGGCGCACGGGAACACCACCACCTCCAAGGGCAGCAGGCGCACGGGAACACCACCACCTCCAAGGGCAGCAGACGCACGGGAACACCACCACCTCCAAGGGCAGCAGGTGCACGGGAACACCACCACCTCCAAGGGCAGCAGGCGCACGGGAACACCACCACCTCCAAGGGCAGCAGACGCACGGGAACACAACCACCTCCAAGTTCCCCTCCAAGTCACACACCATCCTGACTTAGAAGTATATCGGCCGTTCCTTCATCGTCGCTGGTTCAAAATCCTGGAACTCCCTCCCTAACAGCACTGTGGGAGCACCTTCACCACACGGACTGCAGCGGTTCAAGAAGGCGGCTCACCAGCACCTTCTCAAGGGCGATTAGGGATGGGCAATAAATGCTGGCCTTGCCAGTGATGGCCACATCCCATAAATGAATTTTAAAAAAGTGTAGTCACTTTTGTAATGTAGGAAACGCGGCAGCCAATTTGCGCACAGCAAGCTCCCACAAACAGCAATGTGATAATGACCAGGTCATCTGTTTTTAGTGATATTGGTTGAGGGATAAATATTGGCCCCAGGACACCAGGGAGAACTCCCCTGCTCTTCATTGAAATAGTGGCCGTGGGATCTTTTACATCCACCTGAGAGAGCAGACAGGGCCTAGGTTTAAGGTCTGATCTGAAAGACGGCCCCTCCGACAGTGCGGCGTTCCCTCAGTACTGCCCCTCCGACAGTGCGGCGCTCCCTCAGTACTGCCCCTCCGACAGTGCGGCGCTCCCTCAGTACTGGCCCTCCGATAGTGCAGCGCTCCCTCAGTACTGCCCCTCCGACAGTGCAGCGCTCCCTCAGTACTGGCCCTCCGATAGTGCAGCGCTCCCTCAGTACTGCCCCTCCGACAGTGCGGCGCTCCCTCAGTACTGCCCCTCCGACAGTGCGGCGCTCCCTCAGTACTGCCCCTCCGACAGTGCGGCGCTCCCTCAGTACTGCCCCTCTGACAGTGCGGCGCTCCCTCAGTACTGCCCCTCTGACAGTGCGGCGCTCCCTCAGTACTGCCCCTCGACAGTGCGGCGCTCCCTCAGTACTGCCCCTCCGACAGTGCGGCGCTCCCTCAGTACTGCCCCTCTGACAGTGCGGCGCTCCCTCAGTACTGCCCCTCGACAGTGCGGCGCTCCCTCAGTACATCCCCTCCGACAGTGCGGCGCTCCCTCAGTACTGCCCCTCCGATAGTGCGGCTCTCCCTCAGTACTGCACTGGGAGTGTCAGCCGAGATTATGTGCTGAGGCCCCTGGAGTGGGGACTTGAACCCACACTGAGCAGTGGGTTAACAGCATAAAGGATGAACATGAAGTAAACAGACCACAAGTTATGAGCAAATTGCTTAGAATCATAGAATGGTGACAGCACAGAAGGAGTCCATTCGACCCGTCGAGCCTGTGCCGCTCTCTGTAAGAGCACTTCAGCCAGTCCCACTCCCCCGCCCTTTCCCCGTAGCCCTCATTTTCTTTCCTTCAGGTATTTATCCAACTCCCTTTTGAAAGCCGTGATTGAGTCTCCCTCCACCACCCTCTCAGGCAGTGAATTCCAGATCCTAACCACTCGCTGCGTAAAAAAGTTTTTCTTCATATCGCCTTTGGTTCTTCTGCCAATCACCTTAAATCTGTGTCCTCGGGTTCTCGACCCTTCCGCCAATGGGAACAGTTTCTCTCTATCTACTCTGTCCAGACCCCTCATGATTTTGAACACCTCTATCAAATCTCCTCTCAGCCTTCTCTGCTCTAACGAGATCAACCCCAGCTTCTCCAGTCTAGCAACGTAACTGAAGTCCCTCATCTCCTGGAATCATTCTCGTAAATCTTTTCTGCACCCTCTCTAAGGCCTTCACATCCTTCCTAAAGTGCGGTGCCCAGAATTGGACACAATATTCCAGTTGAGGCTCATTATAGAAACATAGAAGATAGGAGCAGGAGTAGGCCATTTGGCCCCTCGAGCCTGCTCCGCCATTTAATACTATATGCCTCTATTTATGAAGCCCAGGATCCCGTATGCTTTTTTAACCGCTTTCTCAACCTGCCCTGCCACCTTCAACGATTTGTGCACATATACCCCCAGGTCTCTCTGTTCCTGCACCCCCTTTAGAATTGTACCCTTTAGTTTATATTGCCTCTCCTCGTTCTTCCTACCAAAATGTATCACTTCGCACTTTTCTGCTTTAAATTTCATCTGCCACATGCCCACCCATTCCACCAGCCTGTCTGTGTCCTCTTGAAGTCTATCACTATCCTCCTCACTGTTCACTATACTTCCAAGTTTTGTGTCATCTGCAAATTTTGAAATTGTGCCCTTTACACCCAAGTCCAAGTCATTAATATATTTATTAATTCGTTTCATTTCCTGCTTTTTTCTCAGTTCTGACGAAGGGTCTGCGACCTGAAACGTTAACTCTGTTTCTCTCCCCACGGATGTTGCCTGGCCTGCTGAGTTTTTCCAGCGTTTTCTATTGTTGTTTCAATTTTCCAGCATCCGCAGGGTTTTGCTATCGCATCATTAATATATATCAAGAAAAGCAGTGGTCCTAGTACCGACCCCTGGGGAACTCCGTCCTCCAGTCCGAAAAACAACCGTTCCCCACCACTCTCTGTTTCCTGTCACTTCGCCAAATTCCTTATCCGTGCTGCCACGGTCCCTTTTATCCCATGGGCTTCAACTTTGCTGGCGAGCCTATTACGTGGGACTTTATGCTCATTGAACATTTTAGGAATGTGTGGCTGTCTGGAGGAAGGGTCTCATTGTTTATGTTGTACTTTCCATTGAAAATAGCCAGGCATGTGCCCTTAATGGTTTTTTTGTACTTTCCCGATGCAGTAATCGCCGGTATTAGGCACAGTACAGTGCAAAAACACCCTCCAGCCTAGAAACAATTACTTCATGCGCACACAGCAAGCTCAGGGAATTTTCTCTGAGCTAATTGGCTTCTAAATATAAGCTCATGCGATCTGAGACTTTTGAGGTTTTGTCTGCTGGTGAGGTCATCCTTGTCTCTTGAGACACCCAGAACGGCAGCTTCCTCTGACTAAACAGCAGCTTAACCACTTTCAGCGTTCAAAGGCGGAGCGACACTTGACACCAACAGTAATTTGTTTACTCAGAAGCGAAACACATCTGATCTCAGTCAGCGAGCGCACCACCCAATGTGTGACTGAACCGCATCGAATCATACAGCACAGAAGGAGGCCATTCGGCCCATCGTGCCTGTGCCGGCTCTTTTGAAAGAGCTCTCCAATTAGTCCCACTCCCCCGCCCTGCTCGTTCCCCACAGCTCTTTCCAGTATTTCTCCAATTCCCCTTTTGAAAGTTACTATTGAATCTGCTCCCACCGCCCTTTCAGGCAGCGCGTTCCAGATCACAACAACTCGCTGCGTAAAATAAAATTCTCCTCCGCTCTCCCCTCTGGTTCTTTTGCCGATTATCTTAAACACCGCGGTGTCCCCCTGGTTACCGACCCTCCTGCCAGTGGAATCGTAGCTCAGGAAGGCCAGAGGCCTGACTCTGAGTTTGACCTGAGTCAGTTGATCTCAGTTGGGGTGACAGTAAGGTGACCATATCCAGGGACACACAGGGTGGGAGCACAGCAAAGGTAGCACGGACACCGTTTCTAGAAAACCAGCATGGTGACTATGTTGCTTCTGCTCGTGGAATACGCGTAGAGACAGCGCCAGTTTCACTTTACGAATCTTGTGTGCGTTCTGGCAATGGTGCTGTACCATCAATGCTCTTCCCCGAATACCCGAACTTTTAATTTTTCAATTTTAATTCTTTCCCGAACAGACTGAGAGTTGCCCTCTAAGGTGTGAAGCACCCTCTGTGTCACAAGGTTTCAGAATCCACTTCCCGGGGTGGGGGGAACTTAGAGCTTGCCTTATTCAGTCAAAATAAAACGATGCACCATGCTAATCGGAGCTAAAGTAAATCCACTCACCCACCAGCTCTCACTGTGCCCTCGGCTTCTCCCACGCATTTTAAAAGGTTCCGCCCTCCGGCCAGTCACTATTGGCCGAAACACTGGGTCATGTGACTCAGTCACTATTGGCCGAAACACTGGGTCATGTGGCTCAGTCACTATTGGCCGAAACACTGGGTCATGTGACTCAGTCACTATTGGCTGAAACACTGGCTCATGTGACTCAGTCACTATTGGTCGAAACACTGGCTCATGTGACTCAGTCACTATCGGTCGAAACACTGGCTCATGTGACTCAGTCACTATCGGCCGAAACACGGGGTCATGTGGCTCAGTCACTATTGGCCGAAACACGGGGTCAGGTGACTCAGTCACTATTGGCCGAAACACTGGGTCATGTGGCTCAGTCACTATTGGCCGAAACACTGGGTCATGTGACTCAGTCACTATTGGCTGAAACACTGGCTCATGTGACTCAGTCACTATTGGTCGAAACACTGGCTCATGTGACTCAGTCACTATTGGTCGAAACACTGGCTCATGTGACTCGGTCACTATTGGCCGAAACACGGGGTCAGGTGACTCGGTCACTATAGACCGAAACACTGGGGTCAGGTGACTCAATCCCCCAGAGTGCAGTGTGGGCCCGAGCTAGCGATGGGGCCTTTTCTCCGCCGCGCTGCATTGTGGGAAGGCGGGGCTGCCATCTTTGACTCCGTTCAACCGTCTCCTGGAATCTGTTCCTGAGCTCACATCGGGCGAGAACGGGACAAGAAGCTCTCCACCACCCCAACCCCCCCGGGGTTTCTGTACAATCGCGTTTAAAAAAAACCCCAAAGAATGAATTTTTCCAGTCTATCCAAAATCAAAGTTAAAATCCAACTCCTGCCGACTAGCGGACCAATGTTTGTGGATGTATTCGGGGACGTGTTGCCTGAACCAGGGGCTCTGCCAGGGGCATTGTTTGCCTGGGGGACTCGGTACCTAATCCCGGGACTGTCCTCGGAAAACGGGACCGTATGGTCAGCCTACAGCAGGGCCTGTTACAATTGGTGTTGGTGTTCCTGGGCCAGCGAAGGGGTAAAAATCAGCCAGGGCTCCCCCCCTTTTGATTGTTACCTGTAGACTCTGACTGGAAAGTGCGAGATGTAGAGTCCGGATCTGGGGGCAGTGTGTTTGTAAAGAGGTCGGAGGCAGCAAATTGGCCCGCCAGGCCTCGATTGCATCTTCACCAAAGAGGATTCGAGTCCAGGAGCAATGATGTCTTACTGCAGTTATACAGGGCCTTGGTGAGACCACACCTGGAGTACTGTGTGCAGTTTTGGTCTCCTTACCTACGAAAGGATATACTTGCCAGAGAGGGAGTGCAGCGAAGGTTCACCAGACTGATTCCTGGGATGGCAGGACTGTCGTATGAGGAGCGATTGGGTCGACTAGGCCTGTATTCACTAGAGTTTAGAAGAATGAGAGGGGACCTCATTGAAAGGTATAAAATTCTGACAGAGCTAGACAGACTGGATGCAGGGAGGATGTTTCCCCTGGCTGGGGGGTCTAGAACGAGGGATCACAGTCTCAGGATACGGGGCAGGACATTTAGGACTGAGATGAGGAGAAATTTCTTCACTCAGAGGGTGGTGAACCTGTGGAATTCTCTACCACAGAAGGCTGTGGAGGCCAAGTCACTGAATATATTTAAGAAGGAGATCGATAGATTTCTAGACACAAAAGGCGTCGAGGGGTATGGGGAGAGAGCGGGAATATGGTATTGAGATAGAGGATCAGCCATGATCTCATTGAATGGCGGAGCAGGCTCGAATGGCCGAATGGCCGACTCCTGCTCCTATTTTTCTATGACCCTGTCGGCTGCGGTTCAGTGGGTAGCACGCTCACCATCTTGAGTCGGAAGGTTGTGGGTTCACAGTTCCACTCCCGAGGCTTGACCACGTAATCACAGAGCGCGAACCCGAGCGGGAATGGTGGCAGCATAAAGGGAGCTGAGAGGCGATTCAAAAGAAACACAAGGAGTGACGTCACAGGATAGCTGGTAACTGATTGGTTGGTAAAGGTCACACTGCTTTTTTTCCCTTCAAGTTAGGGGCCGGGGTTAAATAGCTGGTTTGGGATAAAGCAGGAGCTTGAAGATTAGTAACTGTTAATACTACATTAAATTAGTAACTGTTAATACTATATTAAATTAGTAACTGTTAATACTTATATTACATTGGCCCAAAAATTCGGCCCTTCCCGGCTGAGTCCGCACTGTGTACTCACCCGTATTGCTTCCCGAAGTGCCGGTTTCCTGCAAGCACTGCGCATGCGTGGGAAACCGGAACTTCCGGTATAGTGAAGGGGGCGGTTCCTAGGTGAACCGCGTGCGCGCTAGAGGCTGTGCGCACGCAGCACACTTAGATTTTTTTTCAGGTTTCTACGCGAGGTTAAGTATGGAAGATACTACGCTAATGAAAAGGAAGCGCAACACACGTTTTGAACAAGGTAAGTGGTTAATTAAGTATAATTTTAAATTTTTTTCAATAGGTTTATCTTTTTTAGTTACTTTAAAGAAAGGTAAGTTTATTTTTATAACTTTTAAAAAGTATTTTAATTTTTTCAAAAATTTAAATTTTTGTTTCAGGTGGTTAATTTATTTAACTATAGTTATTTTATAAATGTGATGGGTACTTTTTTAAAATTTATTTGAAGTTTAGGTGTTCTTTTGGGGCCGATTTCAATTCACAGACTTGACAGGTCTCCTGTCAAATCTATGAATGAAAGATGGTCTGCTGCCATTGGCTCTCCATGGCCCACATGATCCCAGGGGTCGCATCGCACTAACTGCGCCCCTGGAACACGCAAGCACTGCGCGCCGGCTCTTGGGAGAGGCCCAGGACCCGAAGTTCCCGTGGGCCCAAGACACAACGGCAGGCGCGGTAGGTAAGAGCGCGCGCGATCCTTACCCCCGCGGCAAGCCGGAGAGGCGAATTTCTGGGCCATTAATAACTTGAATTAGGTACATCTTAGTCTTAAGTTTCCGTAAAGTTAGTTAAGAGTCGAATAAATAAAGGCATGGCAGGGCAGCTCAGTCCCACAGAATGCACATCCTGTGCCATGTGGGAACTCAAGGACGCTTCCCGTGTCCTGGACAACCACGTGTGCAGGAGGTGTCATCAGCTGGAGGAGCTCGAGCTCCGGGTTTCGGAGCTTGAGCAGCAGCTGGCGTCACTGCGGTGCATCCGTGAGGCTGAGAGCTTCGTGGACAGCACGTTTCAGGAGGTGGTCACCCCGCAGCTAAGGAATGTGCAGGCAGAGAGGGAATGGGTGACCGACAGACAGAAGAGGAGGATCAGTCGGGTAGTGCAGGAGTCCCCTGAGTGCATCTCGCACTCCAACCAGTATTCTGTGTGAGGTAATGTATTTGGGGAGGGCTAACAAGGAAAGGGGATACACATTAAATGGTAGGACACTGAGTAGTGTAGAGGAGCAAAGGGACCTTGGAGTGCATGTCCACAGATCCCTGAAGGTAGCAGGCCAAGTAGATAAGGTGATTAAGAAGGCATACGGAATGCTTGCCTTTATTAGCTGTGGCATAGAATACAAGAGCAGGGGGGTTATGCTTCAACTGTATAAAACACTAGTTAGGCCTCAGCTAGAGTACTGCGTGCAGTTCTGGTCACCACATTACAGGAAAGATGTGATTGCACTAGAGAGGGTACAGAGGAGATTTACAAGGATGTTGCCGGGAGTAGAGAATCTTAGCTCTGAGGAAAGACTGGATAGGCTGGGTTTGTTTTCCTTGGAACAGAGGAGGCTGAGGGGAGACCTTACTGAGGTGTATAAAATTATGAGGGGCCTAGATAAAGTGGATATAATCATAGAAAGTTACAGCACGGAAGGAGGCCTTTTTCCCTTAGCAGAGGGGTCAAAAACCAGGGGGCACAGATTTAAAGTAATTGGTCGGAGGTTAGGAGGGGATTTGAGGGGAAATTTCTTCACCCAGAGGGTTGTGGGGGTCTGGAACTCACTGCCTGAAAGGGTGGTAGAGGCAGAAACCCTAACCACATTTAAAAATACTTGGATGTGCACTTGGGATGCTCTAACCTGCAGGGCTACGGACCAAGAGCTGGGAAGTGGGATTAGGCAGGATAGCTCTTTGTTGGCCGGCGCGGACACGATGGGCCGAAATGGCCTCCTTCCGTGCTGTCACTTTCTATGATTATATGATTCTATGATCTGTTCTGAGTACTGGTGAGGGCGATGGTTCCTCCGGGGAATGCAGGCAGAGCCAAGTCCACGGCACCACGGGTGGCTCAGCTGTACGGGGGAGGGAGGAGGAGGGAAAGCAATAGCGGTAGGGGATTTGATATTTAGGGGAGCAGACAGGCATTTCTGCAGCCGCAGACATGACTCCATTGAACAACTTCTCCTTTGACTCCACTCACTTCCTCCAAATCAAAGGTGTTGCTATGGGAACCTGCATGGGTCCTAGCTATGCCTGCCTTTTCGTGGGACATGTGGAACACTCTTTGTTCCAGTCCTACTCGCGTCCCCTCCCTCACCTCTTTTTCTGATACATTGATGACTGTATTGGTGCCGTTTCCTGCTCTCGCCCTGAACTAGAAAATTTCATTCACTTTGCTTCCAATTTCATCCTTTCCTCACCTTCACATGGTCCATCGCCGACTCTTCCATCCCTTCCTCGACTTCTCCGTCTCCATCTCTGGGGATAGGTTATTGACAGACATTCACTGCCAGCCCACTGACTCCCACGGCTACCTGGACTACACTTCCTCCCACCCCGCCTCCTGTAAGGACTCTATTCCAATCTCCCAGTTTCTCCTTCTCCGCAGCATCTGCTCTGACGATGCCACCTTCCATACCAGTGTTTCCGACATGTCTTCCTTTTTCCTCAACCGAGGAGTCCCCTCTACAGTGGTTGACACGGCCCTCGACCGTGTCCGTTCTATCTCCCGCACTTCTGCCCTCACCCCGGCCCCTCCCTCCCGGAACCACGATAGAGTTCCCCTTGTCCTCACCTTTGACCCCACCAGCCTCCACATTCAACGGATCATCCTCCACTATTTCCACCACCTCCAATGTGATCCCACCACCAAACGCATCTTCCCCTCACCTCCCCTTTCAGCATTTCGAAGGGACCGCTCCCTCTGTGACACCCTAGTCCACTCCTCTATCACCCCCAACACCCCTTCCCCTTCGCCTGGCACCTTCCCGTGCAAGCGCAGGAGATGCAACACATGCCCTTATACCTCCGCCCTTCCCACTGTCCAGGGTCCCAAACACTCCTTCCAGGTGAAACAGTAATTTACTTGTACTTCTTGCAATTTAGTATACTGTATTCACTGCTCATGATGTGGTCTCCTCTACATTGAGGAGACAAACGCAGATTGGGTGACCGCTTTGCGGAACACCTCCGTTCAGTCCGTAAGGGGGACCACGAGCTCCCGTTCGCCTGTCACTTTAATTCTCCACTCCACTCCCACTCTGACCTCACCGTCCTCGGCCTCTTGCATTGTTCCACGGAAGCTCAGCTTAAGCTCGAGGAACAGCACCTCATCTTTCGATTAGACACTTGACAGCCTTCTGGACTCAACATAGAGTTCAACAATTTCAGATCATAACCTCGGCCCCTACCATATATATATATTTGTATCCACACACTTTGTCTGTCTTCTTTTCTTCTCTCCCACATGGCAGCTGTCTTTCATTCTGCCAGCGCAATTTACACTTCATCCACAGCCATCCTTTGTTTCTTAACCTGTCCCATTACCATCTCCTTTTGCCTTGAATATCTCTCAATGAGCCGAAAATTGATCCCGCGACGCGAGAGTACGCACTGCGTACTCTCGCGTATTCCCACTTCAATTGCCGGTTTTCTGCATGCCCTGCGCATGCGCTGAAAACCGGCAATTGCTCTTCTGAAAAGGGGGCGGTTCCTCGGTGCATCGCGTGCGCGCTACAGGCTGCGCGCACGCTGTGCACTTCATGCTTTGGACGCGCAGGTAAGCAGGGAAGATTTTGGAAATGTAAAAAGGAGGAGTAAGATTTGAAAGAGCAGCCCCTTATTCTAAGACTATGTCCCCTAGTTCTCGTCTCACCCGTCATCGGGAACATCCTCCCCGCATCCACCCGATCCAACCCCTTCACAATCTTATATGTTTCAATAAGATCGCCTCTCATTCTTCTGAACTCCAATGAGTAGAGTCCCAATCTACCCAACCTCTCCTCATATGACCACCCCCTCATCCCCGGGATTAACCGAGTGAACCTTTTTTGCACTGCCTCGAGAGCAAGGATGTCTTTCCTTAAGTAAGGACACCAAAACTGTATGCAGTATTCCAGGTGCGGTCTCACCAATACCTTGTACAACTGAAGCAATACCTCCCTATTTTTATATTCTATCCCCCTAGCAATGAAAGCCAACATTCCATTTGCCTTCTTAATCACTTGCTGCACCTGCATACTAACCTTTTGAGTTTTGTGCACCAGGACCCCCAGATCCCTTTGCACTTCAGTACTCTCCAGTTTCTTGCCATTAAGATAATCCCGCTTTTAAGAAGGTAAGTAGTGAATTAAGTATTTTTTTGAATTTTTTTTTACAGGTATATCTTTTTTAGAGACTTTAAAGACAGGTAAGTTTATTTTTATAACTTTTTAAAAGATTAGATTTTAAATTTTTTCAAAAATTTAATTTTTTATTTAAAATGGTTAATTTAATTAACTATACTTATTTTATTAATGTGATGGTTTTTTTTTAAATTTAATTGAGGTTTAGCTGTTATTTTGGGGGGTGTAAGATTCATAGATTTCACAGCAGGTCTGTGAAACTTATGAATGGAAGATGGTGTGCTGCCATTGGCTCTAACTGAGTCACGTGATCCCACAGCTCGCACGAATTCACTATGCCGCTGGGATACGCAAGCCCAGCACAGCTGATGTCTGGAACATCAAGTTCGTGCGAGCTGGATCTGAAAAAGCACAAGCGAGGTGAGACATCGCGGGGAAGGCTTACCCCCGCGGGAACAGAGCGAGATCAATTTCTGGGCCATTGTCTCTTAACCTCTCCTGCCTTCTAGCCTAACACAGACCTTCCCTTTTGTTCTTTCATCCCCTCCCCCCTTTCCCAGCCTCTACACTTGCTGAAAAATCTGTTCCATTTCCTGGTTTTTTCCAGTGCTGACGAAAGGTCATCGACCTGAAACGTTAACTCTGTTTCTCTCTTCACAGATGCTGCCTGACCTGCTGAGTTTCTCCAGCATTTTCTGTTTTTATTTCAGATTTCCAGCATCTGCAATATTTTCTTTTTGTACTCCAGGATGGTACGTTGCCTCCCTGGTGCCAGGGTCAAGGATGTCACTGAGCGGCTGCAGGACACTCTGAGGGGGGAGGGTGAATAGCCAGAGGTCGTTGTCCATATCGGTACCAACGACATAGGCAGAAAGAGGGATGAGGTCCTGCAGGCTGATTTCAGGGAGCTAGGAAAAGATTAAAAAGCAGGACCTCAAAGGTAGTAATCTCTGGATTACTCCCGGTGTCACGCGCAGGTGAGTATAGAAATAGCAGGATAGAGCAGATGAATGCGTGGCTGGAGAGATGGTGCAGGAGGGAGGGCTTCAGATTCCTGGGGCATTGGGGCCGGTTCTGGGGGAGGTGAGACCTGTACAGTCCGGAAGTGTCGCACCTCAACAGGACCGGGACCAATATCCTCGCGGGGGGGGGTTTGCTCGTGCTGTTGCGGAGGGTTTAAACTATGTTGGTAGGGGGATGGGCACCAGGATGTAGCATTAGAAAGCACTAAAGTAAGAAATAGTAAGGTATTGGTGGGGTCAGACTAAGAGAGAACACAGGATGGTCGAAGATAGGTTTACAGTGGATGTATGTGAATGCACGAAGCGTAGTAAACAAGGTTGGTGAGCTGCAGGCGCAGATAGCCACATGGGAATATGATGTTGTGGCAATAACGGAGACCTGGCTCAAAAAAGGGCAGAATTGGGTATTAAATATTCCTGGATAGAAGGTGTACAGGAAAGATAGGGAAGGAAAGATAGGAGGTGGGGTGGCAGTATTGGTTAAGGAGTATGTTACAGTGCTGAAGAGTGAGGATGTCCTGGAGGGGTCAAGGACAGAATCTATATGGCTAGAGTTAAGAAATAATAGAGGGGCCATTACACTACTAGGTGTATTCTATCGGCCACCAACTAGTGGGAAAATATGGAGGAGCAAGTTTGCAGAGAAATTACAGAGAGATGCAAGAACTATAGAGTAGTGATAATGGGGGACTTCAACTATCCTAATATAGACTGGGATAGTAATAGTGTAAAGGGCAGAGAAGGGGAAGAATTTCTGAAGAGTGTTCAGGAGAACTTTCTTGATCAGTATGTTTCCGGCCCAACGAGGAAGGAGGCATTGCTGGATCTGGTTCTGGGGAATGAGATGGATCAAGTTTCAGTAGGTGAACATTTAGGGAACAGTGACCATAGTATCGTAAGGTTTAGATTAGCTATGGAAAAGGACAGGGAGCAATCTAGAGTAAAAATGTTTAACTGGGGGAAAGCCAATTTCAGTGGGATGAGAACGGATCTGGCCCGGGTAAACTGGCAGGCAAAACTGTAATGGAACAATGGGCTGCCTTTAAAGAGGAAATAGTTCGGGTGCAGTCGAGGTACATTCCCACTAGGGGGAAAGGCAGGGCACCTAAAGTCAGGGCTCCCTGGATGACGAAAGAGATGAGAGTAAGAAGAAGCAGAAAACGAGCGCGTATGACAGATGTCAGGTCGAGAATACATCTGAGAATCAGGCTAAATATAGAAAGTTCAGAGGAGAAGTGAAAAAGAAAATAAGGGGGGTCAAAGAGAGGGTTTGAGAATAGAATGGCAGCCAACATAAAAGGTAATCCAAAAGTCTTCTACAGGCATATAAATAGTAAACGGGGAGTGCAGCACTTTCTCTTACTACTGTTCGGACCTCGAGAATTACAAATTAGCTTAACGATGACAGACAAGGACGTGATCAATAAAATTGGTCTTTTAATCAGACTATAGTTCAAAATTCAAGTGTACATAGAAGCACCTTTGGCAATAAATTCAAAGAACTCCCGGCAATAAATATGCCGGCAACTTATCAATTCAAAGTATATAAACATGCCCCTTTAATGATTCAAATGTACATAATAGTACCCCCTTTAACTTTATCTAAGCCCGTGTCCAATTCTCATACATACTCCTTCATGCCTGGGTGATCGGTCAAAGGAAACTGTGAGTCGAAACATAAACTGGCCGGCTTTCTCACTTCAGTCTTCCTCCTGCTTTGTCTTCTCTGTTCCCCTTCTTATCTCTGAAAACTCCCGCCACTGGGTTATAAGGCCTCGTTGATCATAAATTACTCTCTGCCTTCCCTTGGATATGATGCGGAGATGCCGGTCGGTGTTGGACTGGGGTGGACAAAAATGAGAAGTCGCACAACACCAGGTTATAGTCCAACAGATTTATTTAAAATTACAAGCTTTCGGAGCTATCGCCCCCTTCGTCAGGTAAAGTTACAATGAGTGAATCTACAAAAGTTCACAGAATATAAACACAGAAACTGCAGAGATACAATCTTTCAGGGAAGGTGTCCCTTGGATAGGTCAGTTCCACTCCAAACCTTCCCTGATTGGAGTTCCTTCCGCCTGACACACTCCTGTTCCTGTGAGATGTATGCTCCATGCCCAGTCAGACTTCACCGTCCTCGGCCTCTTGCATTGTTCCACGGAAGCTCAGCGTAAGCTCGAGGAACAGCACCCCATCTTCCGATGAGGCACTTTACAGCCTTCTGGACTCAACATAGAGTTCAACAAAAACAACAACAGAAAACGCTGGAAAAACTCAGCAGGCCAGGCAGCATCCATGGAGAGAGAAAGAGAGTTAACGTTTCAGGTCGATGACCTTTCGTCAGAACTGTGAAGAGCCGGAAATCAAATAGATTTAAGGCCAGAGTAAAGCTGGGAAAAGGGGGAGGGGATAAAAGAACAAAGGGGGAGATGAAGAGACATTAAGAGACATTAAGAGATATGCAAGGCTAGAGGTGGTGTTAATGTGACAGATTAAGGCTGAAAGAAGTGTGAAATCCACTGGCAGAATGAAGGACAGCTGCCAGCTTCTAGGAGGAAAAAAAAGGTGGGGGGGGCAAATAAAAGGATGGAAAAAATAAAATATAAATGTGATTGGAGCTGAGGTTATGATCTAAAATTGTTGAACTCGATATTGAGTCCAGAGGGCTGTAGCGTGCCTAAACGAAAGATGAGGTGCTGTTCCTCGAGCTTACGCTGCGCTTCCGTGGAACAGTGTAATAGGCCGAGGACGGTGAGGTCAGAGTGGGAGTGAAGCGGTGAATTAAAGTGACAGGCCACCGGGAGCTCGGGGTCCCCCTTACGGACTGAACGGAGGTGTTCCGCAAAGCGGTCCCCCAATCTGCGTTTGGTCTCCCCAATGTAGAGGAGACCACATCGTGAGCAGCGAATACAGTATACTAAATTGCAGGAAGTACAAGTAAATCGCTGTTTCACCTGGAAGGGGTGTTTGGGGCCCTGGACAGTGGGAAGAGGGGAGGTGTAAGGGCATGTGTTGCATCTCCTGCGCGTGCACGGGAAGGTGCCGGGCGAAGGGGAAGGGGTGCTGGGGGTGGTAGAGGAGTGGACTAGGGTGTCGCGGAGGGAGCGGTCCCTGCGGAATGCTGAAAGGGGAGGTGAGGGGAAGATGTGTTTGGTGGTGGGATCACGCTGGAGGTGGCGGAAATGGCGGAGGATGATCCGTTGAATGTGGAGGCTGGTGGGGTGAAAGGTGAGGACAAGGGGAACCCTATCGTGGTTCCGGGAGGGAGGGGCAGGGGTGAGGGCAGAAGTGCGGGAGCCCCTTTGTTCTTTTATCTCCTCCCCCTTTTCCCAGCTTTACTCTGGCCTTAAATCTATTTGATTTCCGGCTCTTCACAGTTCTGACGAAAGGTCATCGACCTGAAACATTAACTCTCTTTCTCTCTCCATGGATGCTGCCTGGCCTGCTGAGTTTTTCCAGCGTTTTCTGTTGTTGTTTCAGATTTCCAGCATCCGCAGTATTTTGCTATCGTAATAGAGTTCAACAATTTCAGACCATAACCTCGGCCCCTACCATATTTATATATTTTTTATCCACACTTTTGGTTTGTGCCTTTTCCCTTTTTTTTTCTCTCTCCCACATGGCAGCTGTCTTTCATCCTGCCAGCACATTTCACACTTCATCTAGAGCCATCTTTTGTTTCTTAACCTGTCCTATTACCATCTCGTCTCGCCTTGAATATCTCTTAATGTCTCTACTCCTCACAGACCTTCCCTTTTGTTCTTTTATTCCCTCCCCCATTTCCCAGCCTCCAAACTTGCTTTTTCATCTGTTTCATTTCCTGCTTTTTTCTCAGTTCTTCGAAGGGTCCCAGACCTGAGTTCTTCGAAGGGTCCCAGACCTGAAACATTAACTCTGTTTCTCTCTCCACGGATGCTGCCCGGCCTGCTGAGTATTTCCAGCGTTTTCTGTTGTTATTTCAGTTTTCCAGCATCCGCAGTATTTTGCTATTGTATGTTCTCCTCTTCTTGTCCAGGTGGCCTTTCCAACAAACAACACACACTGACCACCATTTTGTGTCTTCACAGACAAAGAACACCTGCTGATTTCTTACATTTTAAATCCGTCCGTTATTATCTTACAATTTGTTCGCAATTTCGATCTCCGCACGGTAGCAGCGGTTTTCTTACACTTTTCAGAATCTTACAGTCCTCCCTCAAATGTCTCTCATGTTTATTCATGTGCAGACATTTCACCAGAGTTGGAGCAGTATGTATTCCAATCGGACATAGTCCCCTTTTATTGAAGGGATAATTACTAGTCCTAGCCCCTTTCGGGCTACCCCGGATCAGGTGTATTCACCAGACATTCACTTTCAACTGAAGTTTGAGGTAGCCGAATCCTAAAGACGCTTAATTGGCTCTAAAGGTCCAGACTATCTCTCCCTAAAGGAAAGGAACAACCTGAAGATGTTACCGTCCTCCAGATAGCACTTTTAATAAGTTTAGCTAGACTGTAATGTTCCGGATATTATGAGGGTCTGGAAAACTCCCCCAGAATTCTGCAACTCCTCACCAAAGAGCGTACAGAGATTGAGTTCGCGAGTTTGATACAGAAGTACTATGTGAGACAATTCTAAAAATATATCGATTCATTAAAGAACCGACATGTAATTTACAGTTACATTAACAGTTCCAAAAACAAAAGCTTTCAATTCTATTATCAAAGATCCTTATTCTCAAATCTTAATTTCTCTAGTTTTACAGTTCTTAGTTTATTCCAGGATATCCACCAAAATCAAATACAGTACAATACCTTGATCCCCGAGGTACAAAGAGTTGAAGACTTACAGAGCTTGCCTTTGATGCCAAGAATCTCTTTTCCCCTTTACAGCGAATCTATCTTCCCATTTGAAAGTTCAATTTGTATACCCTTTCTCAGTGGTATATCCTTTGAAGTTTTCTGCTGATGTAAGCTAATTATCTCTAGTCATTTTTCTGTTGACTTCTGCTATTCTTACAGTCAGTTCAGCTGGTAACATTAAGAATGATGTCTCCTGTGTAGGTGTCTCAAGTTTAATACAAAAACAATGTGATGGCTGGTGCATCTATTTGATGTCATTCTTACCAAGGTCTTCTATGCAATTCTTAAGTCACCTCAGCTGGTTGCAACACAGACTCGTGTCTCCCGTGTTTCATTTGATGTCATTTTTATGAAGGCATATGTTTCTTAATTTTATGTGATGATTTCCAAAGTGAAATTTAGGACACCTTAACAGGGTATACCATTGTGTTCTTTCCAATGCTTCAGACTTCCAGGAGCCTCCAACCTCCTGTTTCAATAAGGCTATTGATTCAGTGTCAACAACTTATCTTATCTCAATAGCCTGTATGCTGTTAACAGCTTTAGATTGTTGAGGCTTCCAGATTTCCAGACCTAGTATGTCATGTTTTAATAAAGTCAGAATTCTTTTACAGAATGGTGTATTTTTCTGAATAGGTATATTGCTTATTCCTTCACATTATCCCCTATAATACGATATCTATACCCCATTTCACATTATTAAAGCTAATTCGGGGAACAGTCCCCTCGTATGCCCCAATTGTCTTCCCCTTTCTTTGGTTACCTCTTGCCCGCATTCCCCACTCCCACATCAGCACGATCACACACACTAGCTGTAACTGTAACAGAGCTTGTGAGCACAGTCCATGGAGCTATGTCTAAACGATTAAATCCCAAATCCCACCAAGAAGTCACCTCGTCCATTAACGAGGTTATTATTCTGGCATTAGCATCATTCCTCCCTTATAATACTGAGATTGTCCTTCCCACTTCTCCAATCCGTTTCGCAAACTCAGTGAGATTTTCATTCATCCAAGGTAACCCATATCCAAAAATGGACACGTATTTCCCCAAATCATCTCTCTCGGTTGATGCCTTAACATGCATTGGATTCTGACCCATTAAAGGCAGAATAGTCCTGTTCTCGATTTTTTACCATCCTTTTAGGTTTAATACACATAGTACTGTTAGATACCAGACATATCGACAATAACCTCCCTCGCATCTAATACAACATCATGTAACACTGACAACTCACTGGGAACCAACACCAATCCGTTAATCGGAGCAGGGGATGGGGTGGGGCACTCTTCACTCCCCTCATCGAGTGGCACTGGTTTCTCTTTCGCCTTTAATTGAGTGGCTTCTTTGGACTGATCAGGACATTGAATATTATCAGGATGATTTTTAATTTGAGGATCATCATGGGAGAAATTTCTGCTTACACACATATGTGATTACTTGACTAGAAATTTGTCCACCAGTAACTTGTCCCATCAATTAATGGGATAGCTACGATTCCTCTTGCCTTCCTCAATCTCAGATTATTTCTGGTTTCACCCGGTGCAAGCCGGAGTTCTAGGATCATCCCGTTTGGAGTAGTCTCGTTTGAGCATTTTAAACAAATCCTTTGCCCCTCATGCACCCTCTGCTTCGTTACCCTCCCCGTCCAATTATAACATGTTATAGTTTGATTTTGAATTGTTACATTCATCTCATTTACAACAGAAAACCCTGTATCCTGTGAGGTTATGGTGAAGGGATAATTACAAGTCCTAGCTCTTTTGGACTACCCCAGATCAGGCGTATTCCCCAGACATTCCCTTTCAATTGAAGTTAGCAGTAGCCGAATCCTATAAGATGCTTAATTGGGTCTAAAGGTCAGACTACCTCTCCCTAAAGGAAAGAAACGGCCTGAAGATGTTACCGTCCTCCGGATAGCACTTTTAATAAGTTTAACTAGACTGTAACCTTCTGGATATTATGAGGGTCCGGAAAACCCCCCAGAATTCTGCAACTCCTCTCTGAAGGGTGTACAGAAATTGAGTTCATGAGATTGATACAAAATACTCCGTGAGACAATTCTAAAAATATATAGATTTATTAAAGAACTGACATTTAGTTAACAGCTGGTATGGCAATCGCAACTTTAACCGTTCAAAATACAAATAGCTTACATTTCTTATCAGAGATCCTTATTCTCAAATCTTAGCTTCGTTACATTTCCACACTTCTACTTATTTCTTAATCCAGAATATCCACCAAAATCAAATACCTTGATTACCCGAGACTCAGAGTTGTAGGCCTACAGAGTGGTTCTGAAGGTGAGAATCACTCTGCCCCTTCCCAGCGACTTCTGACTCTCTATCTGAAAAGCTCTATTTTTATACCTTTTTTTAGTGATATTTTCTTTGAAGTATTCTGCTGATGTAAGCTAATTGTCTCTAGTGATACTCTATTGAATTCTTTTCTATTCTTACTGTCATTTCAGCTGCTAACTCTTAGAATTCTGTCTTAACCTTTAGGTGTTTCAAAAACTATCATAAAATGGTTATTATCGATTTATCTATTTGATGCTATTCTTAGAAAGTCTTTCTATTGAATTCTTAATATCACTTAACTGCCTGCAAGCCAGACGTCGTGACTCCATGGTGTTCCAAATTTAACACATAAACAATGTGATTGCTTGGTGTCATCTATTGATATTATATTTTCAAAGCCTCTGTAGGTATATTTTACAACTTGTAAATTGAAAACATTTCTCTTAGGGTGTTTACTTGTTTTCTTGCTACTTCAATTGGTTGCATATTTAATCATGTTTCCTGTCTTATTTGATGTTACTTTATGAAGGCATATGGTTGTTTAATGTTCTAAGTTTCTGTTTCCCTGAGTGTTAGCTTATAACACTTTACTTGGGTCATTCCATTGTGTTTCTCCCAAACTCCAGACCTTCTGGAAGCGCCAATGGTTTGCTTCAATAGGGCCATTGTTTTTGTGTTTACAACCATCTCCCAGTTCAAAGCTTGTGGTGTTTTACAACTTTTGTTAACACTTCACCGTATCTCAGAAGCCTGTATTGTGTTTGCAGCCTGTGTCGCCGAGGCTTTCCAGACTTTTAAACCCAGTATGTCTTGTATTAATATTATCAAAAATCTGTTTATAGGATGGTGTATTTTTCTGAAATATGGCTATTCCATTTCAATGGTTCCATTGGTGCTGTTTCCGAGCTGCCGTGATTCCTGATATAGTTCAATCCCATCCACCAGGAGCATCAAAGTGCTCAATGCGTCCAGGAGTTTCCCCGATCCTGGAGCTGGTAATCTTGCACCATCAACACTCATCTGGCCCCTGCTTAAAAGGAAATTGGTACATCGGCGAGACCATGCAGACACTGCGACAACGTATGAGCGGACACTGCGCAACAATCGCCAGGCAGGATTGTTACCTCCCAGTCGGGGAACACTTCAGCAGTCAAGGACATTCAGCCTCGGATCTGCGGGTAAGCGTTCTCCAAGGCGGCCTTCGAGACACACGACAACACAAAATCATCGAGCAGAAACTGATAGCCAAGTTCCGCACCCATGAGGACGGCCTCAACCGGGATCTTGGTTTCATGTCACGCTACATGACGTAGAGTCATCCAGACTCGAGTCGTCGTTGGCTTGTTCACAGATGTGCTTTCCAGTTTTAAAAAAAAGTAAAAAGCTTAACCATACAGACTGCAGCATTTGACACGTTGGACCCCCTGTGACCCCACCTCATTGTCTTAGCTGTATTTTGCTGTGTCTTTGATGTAATGCCTTCCTGACTGGCCTGATTGTATCTCTGCCGAGGTGTGATGGAGGGCAGTCAGTAAGATTTACTGTAGTCGTCTGACATTGTACGCTACACATTGTTCTCTGTCTATATATGCTTTGCTGATTTGTATTCCTTCACTTCACCTGACGAAGGAGCAGCGCTCCGAAAGCTCGTGATTTCAAATAAAACTGTTGGACTATAACCTGGTGTTGTGCGGCTTCTCATTTTTAAAAGGAAAAAGCAGACAATCCACTGCGGCTTTCCTAAGAGCCAAATGGGTTAATTCGTCAATCCACTCAAATTTAAAACTTAAAAATTTAACAATGCCCAAAATGTTTACAAAACCCACATCTGCTTTGTGGAGTTAAAAACAGAGTTCCCAGCTGCTTGTGAAAAGAGTGAACTTCTTTCTTTTGCATTTCAAAAGAAGACAAAAGACAGACATCAATCACTGGCAGGTTTGGTCACACAACTTTACAGCTTGCATTTAGGGTTAGGGTTGTTCCTTTAAAATGAGATATCCGAAACATTCTGTGAAGCAACTCCACACAATCCCATTTCCTCTTTTTTTTCCCTGGACGCCCACACTTGCAATTAGTCAAAAATTTTCAAAAATTGTTGATGTGTTTTTGCCCCATATCCGGAAGTAATAGCTTCCACACAAATTTACATCAACCAGAATTTCACCGTGGCCACAATAAAAGTCTGGTTTTAATAGGCTAATTAACCTCAATAACTCCAATTCAATTCAAACCAATATTTTAAAACTAAGCAGTATCACTTGAAAAACAAAGGAAGAAGCCACACTAACAAAGAAACATTCACACATGCTTTGTAAGCGTTCAAATTCATTTTTATTCCAGGCACATTAACTTCAAGGATGAAGCTTATCTTTTGTAAAACAATTAACAAACTTAAAACAGCACACGGTAGCAAAATACTGCGGATGCTGGAAAACTGAAATAACAACAGCAAGCGCTGGAAACACTCAGCAGGCCAGGCAGCATCCGCGGAGAGAGAAACAGAGTTAACGTTTCAGGTTGAAACCCTTCGTCAGAACTGGAAAAAAGCAGGAAATGAAACAGATGAAGTTGGAGGCTGGGGGGAGGAATAAAAGAACAAAAGGGGAGGTCTATGGTAAGTAGAGACATTAAGAGATGCTCAAGGCAAGACGAGATGGTAATAGGACAGGTCGGGAAACAAAAGATGGCTCTGAAGTGTGAAGTGTGAAATGCGCTGGCAGAGTGAGAGAGACAGCTGCTGTGGGGGGAGAGAGAGAAAAAAAATAGGAAAAGGCACAAACCAAAAGTGTGGATAAAATGTATATATATATGTGGTAGGGGCCGAGGTTATGATCTGAAATTGTTGAACTCGATATTGAGTCTGGAAGGCTGTAAAGTGCCTAAGCTCGAGGAACAGCACCTCATCTTCCGATTAGGCACTTTACAGCCTTCTGGACTCAACACAGAGTTCAACAATTTCAGATCATATTTTATCCACACTTTTGGTTTGTGCCTTTTCCCTTTTTTTTCTCTCTCTCCCCCACGGCAGCTGTCTCTCATTCTGCCAGCATTTCACATTTCACAATTCACACTTCTGAGCCATCTTTTGTTTCCTGACCTGTCCTATTACCATCTCGTCTCGCCTTGAGCATCTCTGAATGTCTCTACTCCTCACAGACCTCCCCTTTTGTTCTTGTATTCCTTCCCCCAGCCTCCATCTTCATCTGTTTCATTTCCTGCTTTTTTCCTCAGTTCTGACGAAGGGTCTTTGACCTGAAACGTTAACTCTGTTTCTCTCTCCGCGATGTTGCCTGGCCTGCTGAGTTTCTCCAGCGCTTTCTGTTGTTATTTTAAAACAGCACACGCTTGTCCATCATTCAAGACAAGACAAGCTCTCAGTACTGAAAAGTAGGTGGAGCTGAAACAAACACACCAGACACTTTCTTTCGAAGACAGAAAACTACCACACTTTTAACACACACTTTCACACAAACTGGGATTCCAGCATTCCTTTCTGATCCTTTCACTCAGCAAACCTTGTGTTTTTACTTGTTTTGGACAGAAACTAATAGCTTCGTGTCGGTAAAACTTTAATTTTTCCCTTCTTTTTCCTTTTCTTAAATTGCCTCCACAACTTATTCTCCCAGTCATATCTCACTTGCGGCTGCATCATGCAGCTCCCAACCGTCCTCTTTATTTCCCTTTGGGATTACCCGCACCTCTCCTGATTTATCCTCTTCTGCTGCGCCCCACAAACAATCATTGTGCCAGTCCACTATCACGTTGTGGGCCAGCCTCCAATCAGAGCCGAGCACCCCGTGCCCTTCCTTATCCCAATTCATAAGAACACATTCCCACTTTGATTCTCGTCCCCCGACCTTAACTTTTAAATGTGAGAAGTCGCACAACACCAGGTTATAGTTCAACAGCTTTATTTGAAATCACAAGCTTTCGGAGCTGCTGCTCCTTCGTCAGGTGAAGTGAAGGAATACGAATCGGCAAAGCATATATAGACAGAGAACAATGCCTGCGTAGCGTACAATGTCAGACGGCTACAGTTAATCTTTCTGACTGCCTTTTATCACACCTCGGCAGAGAGACAATCAGGTCAGTCAGGAAGGCATTATATCAAAGACATAGCAAAATACAACTAAGACAATGAGGTGGGGTCACAGGGGGTCTAATGTGTCAAATGCTGCAGTCTGTATGGAAAACCAGAAACTTTAAACTTTTTACTTTTTTTAACTGGAAATCACATCTGTGAACAAGCCAACGACGACTTTTAAAGGTCTTGATACCGCCCCTGCCTTTTGGTTGCCCGTGAAACCGGCTAAGACGTACGGTGTTCCTGACGGCCATGGGGAACGATCAGGACATTCCGAGTGAATCACGCTGCTTGAGGCTCCGGGATCCACCAGACACGTCCAGTTTGTGTGTTCTACTTCTACTTTCACACATGCTCGTCCCCAATTGTCGTACCTGAGGGGACACAGGTACTCGGGCTGGGCGCGGCCCCTTCATTGTGATCTTAGTGGTGTATCGCTTCCTCTTGCAGCATCCACTTTCCCAGTGACCCCTAATTGTTTCAGGGCTTCCAGTAAGGCCAGCACCACCTGATCGGTTACGGTTACCTTTGTCTGCTCTGTAGGCGCACTGGGCCTTGTAATCAGCTCTTCATTTCTATCTTTCCTCGATCTTCTGCAGTCTCTAATAAAATGTCCCTTTCCACCACAATTAAAGCATCGCTTATCCTCCTTAGGGGGGGTAATCTCCTTCCTGTTTCCATCCCCTTGTCTCACACACCTTATCCTTTTGTCTCGACTTAATTAGGCCCCCCTTTACTTCTTCCTGTCTTTCTCTTTCAAAAGCTCGGGTCATTTTCCGCAAGGTCTGTACCTCGGCCTGGTCGCCTTGCGGGTCACACCATGCTTCTGTCACTGCTCTAATATGTGGCGGGCTATTGGCGATTAATGCTCACAGCCAATGATTCAGAGGCCCCGCTGCAAGGTTAGCTCGAGCAAGTATCCCTCCACGGGCCGCGTTATATACCGGCCACAACCTTGCTGCATAACTTTCAGGACTCTCCCCGGGTCTTTGTTGGAATGGATTACCTGATCCATACCCTAGTGCTATCGTGATTTGCTCTTTAACTTCCTGCAATCTTCCTGCACCCCTTTTTGTGGCGCCTGGTAAGCCACTTAAGACCGATATTGACAGCGTAAATAGTAACATCTTAATAGTGTGTCATAAATCGCAAGTAACAACTCAGGAAGTACTACTGGGCGGCCAGCTGGGGCGCCGTCCAGGGAGTATAAATACTCAGGCATGGGCCCACCTTGGGCAGAGACAATCTGGAAACAGGAAGCTAGTGACTGCTAACTAGACCTCCATGTTTTGTTACAAGTTGATTAAAGCCTTGCTTTATGTTCAAGTGCGTAGTGAGTCTTTATTACGTCAACATGTACTGGCTCATCACAATCATTTATCGTGGCCGCAGCTGCTACTTCCTGAAACATAATTGGAGGGTCATCTCCCATTTTTAGTTTCCCTAAATCACCCACCATTTCTTTCAATTGCGTGGTGTTGTACGGGATGGTATAATCACTCTGTTACGCCCCTCTATTCCGTACTCCTGCAGGGGGGACCAAATCTCTGCTGCCTCATAGGATCCATTGGCGGTGGGACCGGAGTTTCCGGTACTTCTGGCAGGGGTCTCAATTCCCCGTATTGTGGCCCATCATCAGACCACTTTCCTTCCCCCTCGATATCCCCTTTCCTCTGGGGTCATTAAGCATATTATCCCCTTCTCTACCGACAGACGAGCTTTCAATCGCTCGATTTCCTTTCGGCATTTAGTGTGATCAGCTTCTCCCGCTTTCTGTTGCTGCAACACCTTGAATTGCTGTTTTTTTACATTGCTTCACTCTTGCTCAGCCGAGGCTGCCTGCCGATGTTGCTTCTGGCTTTCTTTCTCCCATCTATCAGCTCTCCGCCAATACCCCGTCACCTGACACTGCAAGTATTCGATGTTACTTGTGTGCAGTTTCGGTCGCCTTATCTGAGGAAGGATGTTCTTGCCATGGAAGGAGTTCAGCGAAGATTCACCAGGCTGATACCTGGGATGGCAGGAATGACATATGAAGAGAGATTGGGTCGATTGGGCTTATACTCGCTGGAGTATAGAAGAATGAGAGGGGATCTCATCGAAACATATAAAATTCTGACAGGTCTGGACAAACTAGATGCAGGAAGAATGTTCCCGATGGTCGGAGAGTCCAGAACCAGGGGTCACAATCTAAGGATAAGGGGTAAGCCATTTAGGACTGAGATGAGGAGGAATTTCTTCACCCAGAGAGTGGTGAACCTGTGGAATTCTCTACCACAGAAGGTAGTTGAGGAGAAGTCATTAAATATATTCAAGAATGAGTTAGATATATTTCTTAAAGCTAAAGGGATCAAGGGATATGGGGAGAAGGCAGGGACAGGGTACTGAGTTTGGATGATCAGCCATGATCTCATCAAATGGCGGAGCAGGCTCGAGGGGCCGAATGGCCTACTCCTGCTCCTATCTTCTATGTTTCTATGTTTCTATGTTTCTATGTTACTTTCCCCGTTCACTTTCTCAGCTTGCCTCTGTTCTTTTAATTGCTCTGACTCTTTTAGCAAACGGTTCACCACCGCTTCCCTGTTGCTCGCCTTTTGTTTCAGTTGCTCAATCTCTTTCTTATTTTGAACTAATTGTATGTGATACACCAGCAGCCATACCGTTTTATACAGGAAACTCGCGTTTAAACGGCACCTAAATATCCGGAATTCTCTATTAACCGCAAAATTCATACTCCGAAAACAACTCCTCAATAACCGGCAATGTTGCCGAGTCCGAGTCCGAGTCTCCCGCGAACGCCGAGTTAGTCAGTGGGGGTAGTTCTTCAAAGTGCCACTACTCGGCTTCCTGGCGCTGTCGGAAGTCCGAACACCGCAATAACAGGAGTCTGATTCTCCCCCGCTGCCGGTAGTCTCTTCTGACCCACCATTTTACTGTGAGTCTCCCGCGCTGCTGGTAGTCTCTTCCGAGCCACCATTTTTCGGTGTGTCTCTCCATCTTTATCGGGAATTATCTCCCCCATCTTGCATTATGGAATTCCCAAAAGTTGGCCCAAGCAAAAGTGGTGTTAACTTTAAAACAGAAAATCGAGATATGCCAACGACTAGAAAGGGGAGAGAAGCGTATCAACATTATGAATGAATTCAAAATCGGTTCGTCAACAATCTACGACATCAAATCGCAGAAGGATAAGCTGCTCAAGTTTTATTCAAGCTCGGAGACATCTAAGAGTCTAGAGAAACGGCGTACGCTTCGTAAGCCTAAGCTTGAAGAGCTGGATACTGTGCTTTATGAGTGGTTTTCTCTTAAGCGTTCAGAGAGTGTTCCACTTTCTGGACCCATGCTAATCGAGTAAGTGAAGGATTTCTATGTAAGGATGGAGCTCACTGACAAGTGTGCTTTCTCCGAGGGATGGCTAACGTGCTTCAAGTTACGGCACGGGATACGACGACTCGATATTTCCGAGGAGAAGAAATCAGCTGATCACGACGCCGCAGAAGAATACTGCGATTATTTCAATCGGATTGTGCAGCAACATGATTTGTCGCCAGCACAGATATATAATGCCGATGAAACTGGCTTATTTTGGAGGTTTTTGCCAGAATCAACGCTTGCTGGGGCTAGTGAGGCTAATGCTTCAGGTTACAAGAAAAATAAAGATCGTGTAACCGTGCTAACATGTGCGAATGCCGCTGGATCACACCGGGTTAAACTTCTTGTTATTGGGAAGTATAAAAATCCCCGTGCATTAAAAAATGTGAGGCACTTACCTGTTGAGTACAAAGCTCAAAAAAATGCTTGGATGGATAAGGAAATCTTTTCCTATTGGTTCCATCATATTTTTGTTCCATCTGTGAGGGAACATTTCCGTAAAATAGGGAAACCTGAAGATAGCAAATGCATTTTATTGCTTGATAATTGTAGAGCCCATCCGCATGAATCCGAGTTGATTTCGGGAAATATTTTCACCATTTATTTGCCACCAAATGTAACTTCTCTCATACAACCCATGGACCAGGGCGTTATCCAAAATCTGAAGTGTCATTACAAGAAAGACTTCCTACGTAAACTGATAGGCCAAGATGACAATATTCACGCATTTCAGAAGGAATACAGTCTTAAAGATGCCATCTATAATGTTGCATGTTCCTGGAACTTGGTGAAAGGTCACAGTCTGAGGCAAGCCTGGCGCAAATTGTGGCCTTCTGTAATGTTTGCTGAAGGTTCTTCGGAGGAGGAGGAATTTCATGGGTTCAATCTTCGTCCCAAGAAGAGTACAATAATGGAAATGGCTGGCATGGTGAAAAATGTAGGCCCAGCAAACCCTCTACGTCACCTCAGTGAAAGTGATATCGAGCAGTGGGTTGATGCAGATAGAGAAGTTGGTGTTGTGCATATGCTAAGTAATGATGAAATAATTGAGAGTGTTTTGAATCCAAAGAAAGAAAAGGAAAGTGAGATGGAAAGTGAAGAGGATGAGATTTCTGAAGAGAAGAAGATTTCTTGGGCTAAAGCTGCAGAAGGATTTGCTTCAATCCTTCAATTTGCTGAAAGGCAGCCTTGCTACTCTGCCCAAGAAGTTATGCACCTCCATATCCTGCATTCCACCTTTCTACAGAAAAGGCAAGAGTCCACTAAGCAAGCAGACATCCGGGACATGTTTAAGAAAGCTTCCAAAAGAGTCGAAGAAGCGGAAGTGCCTGAAGAATCTGTGGAATCTGTGGAAGTGCATGATCCTGATGACCCAGCTGGCATGGATATTCCTGATGAACCAGCTGACTTGGAATAAGTGTACAGTCAACTACAGTACTGTATACAGTCGTTTATAAGTTTTGTTTTACTGTTAAGTAATTAAAGAGTTATGGATTACCCTCAACTGGCAGTACTGTACTTAATCAAGCATCTTCCACCATCCACTTAACACAACATTCTGTAGGTGAGTACCCAATTACTGTACACTGCACATTTCTTGATTTTTTAAATTTTGATTTGCTAAAAATAGCCTCGGTAGATAACCCTCTCCGTCATCCAGAATTTTTATTCAACCAGCACCACCCTGGTCCCGTCGGTGCCGGATACCAAAGAGTTTCCTGTACCATGGCTCCTTTCCAAATGGACCTTCCATCCATTCTTTTGCTTTTTGTACAGGGTCATCATTCTGCACAATATCTCTAACCCGTGGTTTATCTGTATCAAATTTTGAACTCATATATTTTGCTACCAAATCCTCCATACTTGTCACTTTCTTGTCCGGCATTGTTATAAAAATGCTTTTTTCCCTCGAGGTCCCTTCGTGGTCGCCAATTTATGTAAGACTTTCTCTTACTACTGTTCGGACCTCGAGAATTACGAATTAGCTTAACAATGACAGACAAGGATGTGATCAATAAAATTGGTCTTTTAATCAGACTATAGTTCAAAATGCAAGTGTACATAGAAGCACCTTTGGCAATAAATTCAAAGAACTCCCGGCAATAAATATGCCGGCAACTTATCAATTCAAAGTATATACAAATGCCCCTTTAATGATTCAAATGTATATAATAGTACCCCCTTTAACTTTATCTAAGCCCGTGTCCAATTCTCATACATACTCCTTCATTTCTGGGTGATCGGTCAAAGGAAACTGTGAGTCGAAACATAAACTGGCCAGCTTTCTCACTTCAGTCTTCCTCCTGCTTTGTCTTCTCTGTTCCCCTCTTATCTCTGAAAACTTCCGCCACTGGGTTATAAGGCCTCGTTGATCGTAAGTTACTCTCTGCCTTCCCTTGGATAGGTCAGTTCCACTCCAAACCTTCCCATATTGGAGTTCCATCCGCCTGACACACCCCTGTTCCTGTGAGATGTATGTTCTCCCCTTCGTGTCCAGGTGGCCTCTCAAACTAAGAACACACACTGACCACCATTCTGTGTCTTCACAAACTAAGAACACACACTGACCACCATTCTGTGTCTTCACAAACTAAGAACACACACTGACCACCATTCTGTGTCTTCACAAACAAAGAACACACACTGACCACCATTCTGTGTCTTCACAAACTAAGAACACACACTGACCACCATTCTGTGTCTTCACAAACAAAGAACACACACTGACCACCATTCTGTGTCTTCACAAACTAAGAACACACACTGACCACCATTCTGTGTCTTCACAAACAAAGAACACACACTGACCACCATTCTGTGTCTTCACAAACTAAGAACACACACTGACCACCATTCTGTGTCTTCACAAACAAAGAACACACACTGACCACCATTCTGTGTCTTCACAAACTAAGAACACACACTGACCACCATTCTGTGTCTTCACAAACTAAGAACACACACTGACCACCATTCTGTGTCTTCACAAACTAAGAACACACACTGACCACCATTCTGTGTCTTCACAAACTAAGAACACACACTGACCACCATTCTGTGTCTTCACAAACTAAGAACACACACTGACCACCATTCTGTGTCTTCACAAACTAAGAACACACACTGACCACCATTCTGTGTCTTCACAAACAAAGAACACCTGCTGATTTCTTACATTTCAAATCCCTCCGTTATCATCTTGCAATCCGTTCGCAATTTCGACCTCCGCACGGTAGCAGCGGTTTTATTACACTTTTCAGAATCTTCCAGGAGTAAGAGGAGGGGTGGGGCCGATTAGGGACCACAAAGGAGACCTGCGCATGGAGGCAGAGGGCATGGCTGAGGTGCTAAACGAGTACTTTGTGACCTGAATCTTGTCATTCATGTATGAAGTAATACTGGGCGGCCTGCTGGTGGCGCTGTCCAGGGAGAGTAGAAATACTCGGGCATGGGCCCAGCTTGCTTAGGACATTCCTCAACAGGAACTAGTGAAGGACACAACTAGATCTCCATGTTGAAAAACAGTTGATTAAAGCTTTGTTTAATGCTTAGACCAAGTGCCTAGTAGTTTTCTTACGTCACTTTGCATCTGTCATCACCAAGGAAGAAGATGCTGCCCTAGACATCGTGAAGGAGGAGCTAGAGGAGATACTGGATGGGATAAAAAATTGATAAAGAGGAGGTACTAGAAAGGCTGGCTGTACTTAAAGTAGATAAGTCAGCAGGACCGGATGGGATGCATCCTAGGACGCTGAGGGAAGTGAAGGAAGAAATTGCGGAGGTACTGGTCATAATATTCCAATCCTCCATAGATACGGGGGTGGTGCCAGGGGACTGGAGAATTGCAAATGTTATACTTGACATAAGAAAACTACTAGGCACTTGGTCTAAGTGTTAAACAAAGCTTTAATCAACTGTTTTACAACATGGAGGTCTAGTTGTCCTTCGTAGTTCCTGTTAAGAATGTCCTGCGCAAGCTGGGCCCATGCCCGAGTATTTATACTCTCCCTGGACAGCACCACCTGCAGGCCACTCAGTATTACTTCATAAGTCTTTCTTTCACGAATGACAGATTCATGTCAATACCCTTGTTCAAAAAAGGGTGTAAAGTTAAACCCAGCAACTATAGGCCAGTCAGTTTAAACTCGGTAGTGGGGAAGCTTTTAGAAACAATAATCAGGGACAAAACTAACAGTCACTTGGACAAGTGTGGATTAATTAAGGAAAGCCAGCAGGGATTTGTTAAAGGCAAATCGTGTTTAACCAACTTGATCGAGCTTTTTGATGAGGCAACAGAGAGGGTTGATGAGGGCAATGCGGTTGACGTAGTGTACATGGACTTCCATAAGGCTTTCGACAAAGTGCCACACAAGAGGCTTGCCAGCAAAGTTGAAGCCCATGGAATAAAAGGGATAGTGGCAGCATGGATACGGAATTGGCTAAGTGACAGGAAACAGAGAGTAGTGGTGAACGGTTGTTTTTCGGACTGGAGGAAGGTATACAGTGGTGTTCCCCAGGGGTCGGTTCTAGGACCACTGCTTTTCTTGATATATATTAATGACTTGGACGTGGGTGTACAGGGCACTATTTCAAAATTTGCAGATGACACAAAACTTATAAGTATAGTGAACAGTGAGGAAGCTAGTGATAGACTTAAGGTGATTGGCAAAAGAACCAAAGGCGACATAAGAAAAATCTTTTTAGGCAGCGAGTGGTTAGGATCGGGAATGCACTGCCTGCAAGGGTGGTGGAGGCAGATTCAATCACCACTTTCAAAAGGGAGTACACACTCCAAAAGGAAAGAAAAACATTTGCAGGGCTATGGGGAAAGGGCGGGGGAGTGGGACTAGTTGAAGTGCTCTTGCAGAGAGCCGGCATGTGCTCGACGGGCCGAATGGCCTCCTTCTGTGCTGTGATTCTATGATTCTGTGATAATCCAGGCTGATGACTCCCACAGTAGTACTGCAGTCGGAGGTGGCGTCTTTTAGATGAGACGTTAAATCGAGGCCCCGTCTGCCCTCTCAGGTGGAAATAAAAGATCCCGCGGCCGCTATTTGAAGAAGAGCAGGGGGGAGTTCTCCCTAGTCTCCTGCCCAATATTTTCCCCTCAACCAACATCACTAAAAAACAGATTATATGGTCATTATCGCATTTCTGTTTGTGCGCAAATTGTCTGCCGTGTTTCCTACATTACAACAGCGACTACACTTCAAAACGTACTTCATTGGCTGTAAAGTTCTTTGGGATGTCCTGAGGTCGTGAAGGGTGCTACAGAAATGCAAGTCTTTCTTTCGTAGATTTGCTCGGTTTTCTACTGTCACCGGGAGGTTGATTTAACAAGTTCCATGTCCTCTGTGACAACATTAGTTGTTTTTTTTATTTGGTCATGGGATGTGTGTGTCGCTGGCAAGGCCGGCATTTATTGCCCATCCCTAATTGCCCTTGAGAAGGTGGTGGTGAGCCACCTTCTTGAACCGCTGCAGTCCGTGTGGTGAAGGTGCTCCCACAGCGCTGTTAGGGAGGGAGTTCCTGGATTTTGACCCAGCGACGATGAAGGATCGGCCGATATATTTCCAAGTCAGGATGGTGTGTGACTTGGAGGGGAACTTGGAGGTGTTGGTGTTCCCATGCACCTGCTGCCCCTGTCCTTCTAGGTGGAAGAGGTCGTGGGTTTGGGAGGTGCTGCCGAAGAAGCCTTGGCGAGTTGCTGCAGTGCATCTTGTAGATGGTACACACTGCAGCCACGGTACGCCGGTGGTGGAGGGAGAGAATGTTTAAGGGGGTGGATGGGGTGCCAATCAAGCGGGCTGCTTTGTCCTGGATGGTGTCGAGCTTCTTGAGTGTTGTTGGAGCTGCACTCATCCAGGCAATTGGAGAGTATTCCATCACACTCCTGACTTGTGACTTGTAGATGGTGGAAAGGCTTTGGGGAGTCAGGAGGTGAGACACTTGCTGCAGAATACCCAGCCTCTGACCTGCTCTTGTTGCCACAGTATTTATGTGGCTGGTCCAGTTAAGTTTCTGGTCAATGGTGACCCCCAGGAAGAAGATAGCGGGGGATTCGGCGATGGTAATGCCGTTGAATGTCAAGGGGTGATCTAAGATCTAAGATCATGTAACAGGGTAGGCTGCGAGAAGGCTGTCATCTTCCACCCCATTCCGCATGTCAAATCCATTGATGTCCAGCTGAATTCTACTATGAGAATTATCACTGGTACGCTTTTATCGACACCAACACCTTGGCTGTCCGTGCTGGCAAACATCGCATCACCACACCTACACCGCGAATATGCAGTCTCCAGAGAATACAACCGCTACACCAGCCAATCCAGGCCGTCTTGGACAACCTACCACCAACCCCGTCTCAAATCCAGAAGGTCATTTAGGACCATCGCCGAAGCCCTTCAGCGATCTCCCCTCAGCCTTGATGACCGATGGCGAAATGCTTGGAAGAACTGTGACTTACGGAATGGATGCCTTATAGAGGACCCCACCGTACAACCTGAAGGATCAAACCTTCCTCGCAAACAGTGGACAACCATCAAACCGCCTCTGAACCGGTCATGGTAGATGCTGCCACCTTCTCTATAGATGGAAGATTAAAGCATCCCCATCATGCGACTGTGGACCTCCTGATCAGACCCTGGAGCACGTCATTGAGCACAGCCCTCAGGAAATTCACAGGCAGCCTACAAGATATCCACACTGTTGCATCAGTACACCAGGCCTTTATTGCAAGGGGGTTGGAGTATAAAAGCAGGGAAGTCCTGCTACAACTGTACAAGGTATTGGTGAGACCACACCTGGAGTACTGCGTACAGTTTTGGTCTCCTTATTTAAGGAAGGATATACTTGCATTGGAGGCAGTTCAGAGACGATTCACTAGGTTGATTCCTGAGATGAGGGGTTGACTTATGAAGAAAGGTTGAGCAGGCTGGGCCTATACTCATTGGAATTTAGAAGAATGAGAGGTGATCTTATTGAAACGTATAAGATACTGAGGGGGCTCGACAGGGTAGATGCAGAGAGGATGTTTCCCCTCGTGGGGAAATCTAGAACTCGGGGGCACAATCTCAGAATAAAGGGTCGCCCTTTTAGAACTGAGATGAGGAGGAATTTCTTCTTTCAGAGGGTCGTAAATCTGTGGAATTCTCTGCCCCAGAGAGCTGTGGAGGCTGGGTCATTAAATACATTGAAGGTGGAGATAGACAGATTTTTGCAAGATAAGGGAGTGAAGGGTTATGAGGAGCGGGCGGGGAAGTGGCTTTGAGCCCAAGATCAGCCATGATCTTATTGAATGGCGGAGCAGGCTCGAGGGGCCCGAGTGGCCTATTCCTGCTCCTATTTCTTATGTTCCTATGTCGAAGCTTTGGCCTGGATATCTGACTTAGATATTGAGATTTGATTTGCTTTGCCACTACCATACGGAAGAAGATGAAGTAGATTTGCTGGTGCGATGTGTATAAGTGCGCGAGGCATGTATTTTACCCGGGACAACATTGGAAACTCTCGACAAGGTGCTGTATATATTCCCCAATGAGTACAGCTCTGGATGAGGAACACAGACGAGCCAGTTCACAGACCAGTGTTAATGAGCAATTTGACGCACTTTTAAGGGGAAGCTGGATAAACACATGAGGGAGGAAGGAATAGAAGGCGATGCTGATGGGGTGAGATGAAGAGAGGTGGGAGGAGGCTCGTGTGGAGCACAAACACTGGGCTGAATGGCCTGTTTCTGTGCTGTACGTTCGATGTAGTCAAGGGCATTTCCCCAATTTTCTAAGGCTTACAATGCTCAAAGACTCCCTTTTAGAATAAATCTCGATAATAGCTGGGCTTTGGATAATGAAACAGTCTGTAAATTCTCATTCTCTGACAACTGTCAGCCATCAGAACCATTGTCGTCAAGTTGGAATCTGCAAATAACAGCTTTCCTTGTTCTTCAAGGGCTCAATAATTTGATTCAATTGAGTGGAAAGGTTACATGCCAGGCGAGCTGCAGATTCCTGTCAGTTGCACCATTTAAACAACACTAATCTCGAAACCCTAGCTTCCCTCGGGCAATCGCTGCCCTTTATAGGTGTCAGCCAGGGTTAATAGGAGTCAGAAGGGCTTTCTTTCTCTCTCTCTTTTTCTCTCTCTTTCTCTTTTTTTCTCTCTCTTTCCCTTTCTCTCTCTTTCTTTCTCTCGTTCTCTTTCTCTCTCTCCTCGATCTCTCTTTCTCCTTCTCTCTCTCTTTTTCTCCTCCTCTCTCTTTCTCTCTCTCTTTCTCTCCTTCTCTCTCTTTCTCTCTCTCTCTCTCTCTCTTTCTCTCTCTTTTCTCCTTCTCTCTCATTCTCTCTCTCTCCTTCTCTCTCCTTCTCGCTCTCTCTCCTTCTCTCTTTCTTTCTCTCTCTCTCTCTCCTTTTCTCTCTCTCTTTCTCTCCTTCTCTCTCTTTCTCTCCCTCTTTCTCACTCTTTCTCTCTCTCTCTCTGTCTCTCTCTCTCTCACTCTCTCTTTCTTTCTCTCTCTCCTTCTCTCTCTTTCTCTCCCTCTTTCTCACTCTTTCTCTCTCTCTCTCTGTCTCTCTCTCTCACTCTCTCTTTCTCCTTCTCTCTCTCTTTCTCTCTCTCTTTCTCTCTCTCCTTCTCTCTCTTTCTTTCTCTCTCTCTTTCTTTCTCTCTCTCTCTTTCTTTCTCTCTCTCTTTCTCTCTCTCCTTCTCTCTCTTTCTTTCTCTCTCTCTCTCTTTCTTTCTCCCTCTCTCTCTCTCTCTTTCTTTCTCTCTCTCTGTCTTTCTCTCTCTCTTTCTCTCTCTCTCTGCACAGTTGGTGTTTATATTTGCCACTCTGTAACAGCCTCGTCTTTGTGTCGTTTCCGTCACGAAAGGCAAGTTATATTCACGGGCAGGTCATTAGCCTGACTCACAGCCCCATCCCAGGAAGGCGCGACACTGCTGTTGGCATGGCTCCTTGTGAACTGGCCAGCTCAGGTGGCCCCGACCAGGAGTTATACTGCCGCCGGCGTAGCTCTCAGGATCCGAGGAGCACGCGCGCCTTCCCACCACGTGCAGGGGCAAGTCTACTCGCATCCTCACGGCACAAGGCGTCACTCAGATTTGCTGCCTGAATCAAAACTTTCAACACCAATTGACGGAAGAAAACTACTAGGCACTTGGTCTAAGCGTTAAACAAAGCTTTAATCAACTGTTTTTCAACATGGAGATCCAGTTGTGTCCTTCCCTAGTTCCTGTTAAAGAATGTCCTGAGCAAGCTGGGCCCATGCCCGAGTATTTATACTCTCCCTGGACAGCGCCACCAGCAGGCCACCCCGTATTACTTCATACATGAATGGCAAGATTCATGTCACCAATCACGCAAAATCGAGACCTTTTCTCAAAGGCTGAACAATACCACACAAAACACTTTGCTTGATCACACGAGGAGAAGTGTAACTTGGTGGGGGACCTCTGAAGGTGCAAAGGAGCAGAGCTCTTTCGCATTCACGTCAACGAGAGCCTGAAAGGGTTTGCTTTCCCCGGAATTCTCCACATCGACCTTTGCGAAGTGTTGCGCAAGGCAGCGCAACAGTGTTGAAGCTTCAGGTTGTCGGAGGAGCAATCCCCTGATGGGAGGTGCATCATCGAAGTGCCGCCGTTCAAAGCCACGACGCTCCAGCTGGACCAGGGGTTTGGGTTCCCAAGATCCTGGAGAAAGAACGCATCCGTGGATGGGCAACCCAGTCAGAGGAGAACACCTCCGTTCAGTCCGCAAGTGTGACCCCGCCCCCCCACCCGCACCCACCCGAGCCTCCGGTCGCCTGTCGCTTTAATTCTCCGCCCCACTCCCACTCTCTGACCTCACCGTCCTCGGCCTCTTACACTGTTCCAATGAAAATGAGAAGTCGCACAACACCAGGTTATAGTCCAACAGATTTATTTAAAATTACAAGCTTTCGGAGCTATCGATCGCCCCTTCTTCAGGTAAAGTTACAATGAGTGAATCTACAAACGTTCACAGAATATAAACACAGAAAATGCAGAGATACAATCTTTCCTTACATCAAAGACACACCAAGAGCACAGCCAAGACAGTGCGACTTCTCATTTTTGTCCACCCCAGTCCAACGCCGGCATCTCCGCATCATGTTCCAATGAAGCTCAACGTGAGCTCGAGGAACAGCACCTCATCTTTCCATTAGGCACTTTACAACCTTCTGGACTCAACATCGAGTTCAACAATTTCAGACCATAACCTCGGCCCCTATTTTTTCAGATGGCAGCTGTTGATGATTCTGCCATTCCCATTTACCCCTCCTCTAGACCCATCTCTCCTACCTTTACTTGTCCCATTACCGTCTCCTTTTGCCTCGCACCTTCATCCCTTTTGTCATTTAATCTCTCCTGCCTTCCACCCTATCACAGACCTTCCCTTTCGTTGTTTCCTCCCCCTCCACCCTTTCCCGGCCCCTGCACTCGCTTAAAAACCCTGTTACATCTCCAACTTTTTCCAGTTCTGACCAAAGGTCATCGACCCGAAACGTTGACTCTGTTTCCCGCTCTTGCCCCACAGATGCTGCCTGACCTGCTGAGTGTTTCCAGCATTTTCTGTTCCTATTTCAGAGGAGCTTCTCATTGGTGGAACAGTGCAAAATATAAACCCATGACATTGTCCGTAACGCAACGGACAATGGAACAGCGAATCAGTGGCACTAATAAAGCTCCGCCCACTGAGTCACTCTGGAAACAGGATGTCCCCTGGTTAACACTAAGTGCAAAAATGGGGGCTCCAAGGTTCCATCAGATGCGTCAGTTTCTTCTACTGCTTCTTCCCAACACCACCCACGGATCAGCCCACGGAGCTGAGGTCCCGTTAGGGCAAGAGATGAGCTGCGAGCAGCACCGAGCATTAATAAGAGGAAGTAGAGCATGAAATGTCACAGTGCAGTGGCTAAACAGGAAGCCAGGGTGACCTCATGCTTCCTGTGAGCTCAGTTTCGCTGGTCGGGGTCTTAGACGCTTTGAAGCCATTGCACTTGACACTCGTTTAGAGGGGCCCATTAGGGACAGGAAGCCTTTGGAACTTGCAGAGGGATAGAGAAGCCCACCGTGTGTCCATTTTAAAAGGGTCTGGGGAACGGGCACGGGATTGGGGGCTGAGGGGAGAGCTCTGACAGAGAGACAGCACAGACATGATGAGAAGAAAGAAAGACTCGCATTTCTACAGCGCCTTTCACGACCACAGGACGTCTCAAAGCGCTTTACAGCCAATGAAGCACTTTTTGAAGTGGAGTCACAGTTGTAATGTAGGAAACAGGGCAGCCAATTTGTGCACAGCAAGCTCCCGTAAACAGCAATGTGATAATGACCAGATAATCTGTTTTAATGATGTTCGTTGAAGGATAAATATTGGCACCAGGACACCGGGGAGAACTCCCCTGCTCATCTTCGAATATAGTGGCCGTGGGATCTTTTACGTCCACCTGAGAGAGCAGATGGGGCCTCGGTTTAAGGTCTCATCCGAAAGACGGCACTTCCGACAGTGCAGTGCTCCCTCAGTACTGCCCCTCTGACAGAGCAGCGCTCCCTCATTACTGCCCCTCCGACAGTGCGGCGCTCCCTCAGCACTGCCCTGAGGGAGGCTCCGATGGACGGGCCACATCGTCCGCATGCCGGATACGAGACCCCCAAAGCAAGCGCTCTACTCGGAGCTCTGACATGGCAAGAGAGCCCCAGGTGGGCAGAGGAACGTTTCAAGGACACCCTCAAAGCCTCCTTGAAAAAGTGCAACATCCCCCACCGACACCTTAGAATCCCTGGCCCAAGACCGCACACAGTGGAGGAGAAGCATCCGGGAAGGTGCCAAACACCTCGAGTCTCTGCACCGGGAGCAAGCAGAAGCCAAGCGCAAAGAATGGAAGGAGCGCACGTCAACCCAAGCACCCCACCCACCCGCCCCTTCAACCACCATCTGCCCCACCTGTGACAGAGACTGTAGGTCCCGCATTGGGCTCATCAGTCACCTGAGAACTGATTTTTAGTGTGGAAGCAAGTCATCCTCGGTTCCGAGGGACTGCCTAAGAAAGAGAGAGGGAGTGTCGGCCTAGCTTTATGTGCTCAGGTTCACTGGAGTGGGACTTGAACCCACAACCTTCTGACTCAGAGGCGAGTGTGCTGCCCACTGAGCCACGGCTGACACAGTGGGCCGAGTGGGGACAGGGCCGAGGAATGAGACGCCCAGTCGGCCCATCGTGCCTGGACCGGCTCTCTGAGAGAACTAACTTTCACTCACGACCGTTTGCCCTCACCTTTCCCCAGACCTTCTTAAAATATTTATGCTTCAAGTATTTCGCCACTTCCTTCTTTTAAGAGCCGTTAAGGAGTCTCCTTCCCTCACCGTTTCTGGTCGGCCATTCCACGTCCTGAACATACGTTAGTGAGTTAAACTTTCCCTTCCCTCTCTTGTTGATAGAGCGAAAGGTGAGTCCTCCAGCTGTCGACTCTACACACCAACACGGCACCTTGAAACTTAGGCCCTGATTGCTCGTTAAAGCCCCCACTCTCCAATCATCTCCTACTCCCATCAATGCAGCAAGAGTGGGATAATTACCAAGCTTCCAGGCCTGGCGACTGATTCCGAGGGCAGTGCTGGGTTTTGCAAGCCCAGAGTCAAAGTCTAGAGCCTGTGGGATGTTGCCATCAAGGATTGAGGGTTCCCAGATATGGGCGGGTCAAGTGTGGCACCGCAGGAGATTTTCAGATGCGCTGCTCAGACACTGGCAGTCGCCCAGGAGCAGATGATCGGGGGGCCGGGGGGGCGGGGGCTAAACTTTCCACCGGCTAGAATTGGAGGAGGGCAGAGATCTCGGAGGGCTGTGGGGCTGGAGGAGGTTACAGAGAGAGGGAGGGGGAGCGAGGCCACGGAGGGATTTGAAATCGAGGATGAGAATTTTAAAATCCCACCGGAAACTGACTTTGTTCTTTAACCCAATGGGGATGATGCCCAGCTTCCAAGCGAACATCACCAACTCAACGGGTAGTGAGATGGCCGGGTAGATTTTTCAACCCATTCAAGCTCCAGTACTTTGATATTCCAACGTGGCACCCTCTGGGAATACAGGGACCTTAAGGCATTTTAAAGAAAGTCTTTAGTTAAGGAGCAGACACTTTATAAAAGGACGAGAAATTCGGTGCCTTAGCGCCTCCCGTTAGCACCTCCGGGTTACCGCCGCCCGCGAAATTCACCCGGCGGAATGCGGCGGCGGTAACCCCGAGCGCCACCATCTCCTGCGCCCGGAGATGGTGACGTCAACCGGCCGCGCGCCTCGCCCCGGTCGCACCCCGGACCTGAAATTCATCAGCAGGGAGGATCTTTCCCCTGGCTGGAGGGTCTAGAACCAGGGGTCACAGTCTCAGGATACGGGGTAGGACATTTAGGACTGAGATGAGGAGAAATTTCTTCACTCAGAGGGTGGTGAACCTGTGGAATTCTCTACCACAGAAGGTTGTGGAGGCCAAGTCACTGAATCTATTTAAGAAGGAGATCGATAGATTTCTAGACACAAAAGGCATCAAGGGGTATGGGGAGAGAGCGGGAATATGGTATTGAGATAGAGGATCAGCCATGATCATATTGAATGGCGGAGCAGGCTCGAAGGGCCGACTCCTGCTCCTATTTTTCCATATTTCTTTCTATGTTTCTATTTCCGCCTCCTGCATCATCACCGGTCGACGACACCGACAGCTGAAGGAGGCGTGGATCGGGAGGCTGGGCGCTTCGGGGGGGGGGTGTGGTCGGCGGGGGGGACGAGACTCAAAGGCGAGGTGGCCGGTAAAATAATCTGACACGTTCTTTGTGGTTTTTGCGTTTTTCTCCCCCTCGCCGGCCATCTATCGGACCGACGCTCTGCCGCAGTGCTTTGGGGCTGATCGGGTTGGACCGCGGCTGCCGTCGGAGACTGTGCCGAGCTGGCAGCGACGGCCCTTCCCTTTACGGGAGGGGAGGAGCCTTCCAACGCGGCGGTGCTGCCCGGCCCGTGGTGCAGCGCTGATCACCTACTGCCCCGCCTGCTGCCTGTTGCGCTCCAGAAATGAAGTGGGGCGCTTTGATTTAGCGCTCCACCTCCCCTCCTGGAGTGCAAAACCGCTCATTGTCTCAACTTTTCAGAGTTAGTGCCCCAAACGGGGCTCGAACGAATTTACATAAGAACATAAGACGTAGGAGCAGGAGTCGGCCATTCGGCCCCTCGAGCCTGCTCCGCCATTCAATGAGATCATGGCTGATCTGATCTTGGCCTCAACTCCACTTCCCTGCCCACTCCCCATAACCCTTGACTCCCTTACCTTTCAAAAATCTGTCTCTCTCCACCTTAAATATATTCACTGACTCCGCCTCCACAGCTCTCTAGGGAAGAGAATTCCAAAGATTCACCACCCTCTGAGAGAAGAAATTCCTCCTCATTTCCGATTTAAAAGGGTGACCCCTTATTCTGAAACTATGCCCCCTAGTTCTAGATTCCCCCACTGGGGGGAAACATCCTCCCTGCATCTACCCTGTCAAGCCCCCTCAGAATCTTATATGTTTCAATAAGATCACCTCTCATTCTTCTAAACTCCAATGAGTATCGGCCCAACCTGCTCAACCTTTCTTCATAAGAAAACCCCTCATCCCAGGAATCAACCTCGTGAACCTTCTCTGAACTGCCTCCAATGCAAGTGTATCCTTCCTTAAATAAGGAGACCAAAACTGTCCGCAGTACCCCGGGTGTGGTCTCACCAACAGTTGTAGCAGGACTTCCCTACTTTTCTACTCCATTCCCTTTGCAATAAATTTCTCCCCCTTTAACCTTAATGTCTGCAATAGATTTTCCAGGAAGGGTACCAGACCTTCCGTGCAAATAGCGAACCTCCCAACTATTTATAATCAGGGAAATTCTCTCAGAGAAACGAGCACTGGCTGCAGGAATAATCGAGGACTCTAGGGACTATCCATTGCTCGGACAGTCAGACAGGAATCAACATCGCTCAAACCTCATCTTCGAAATAAAGCAAGTACACATCACTAATGATTACTCATTTGTTGGCTTCAAAGTTCAACTGCAGTCTGGAAGGGAAGTTGAACTGCGAGCCAAGTGAGTGAACTTCGAGACATCTCCAATAATACTTCAGCCACAGAGAGCTCAATAAGCAATACTGAAATGGAAACCATCCTCTCCCCACTTCTACTGAACCCAAGGGGTCCAGAGAAAGAAAAGAAAGCCTTCCATTTCTATAGCGCCTTTCACAACCACCAGATGTCCCAAAGCGCTTTACAGCCAATGAAGTACTTTTTGAAGTGTAGCCACTGCTGTAATGTAGGAAACGCGGCAGGCAAACAGCAATGTGAAAACGATCAGATAATCTGTATTTTAATGATGTTGGTTGAGGGATAAATATTGGCCCCAGGACACAGGGCAGACTCACCTGCTCTTCTTCGAAATAGTGGCCGTGGGATCTTTTACGTCCACCTGAGAGGGCAGACGGGGCCTCGGTTTAACATCTCACCTGAAAAACGGCACCTCCGACAGTGCGGCACTCCCTCAGTACTGCCCCTCCGACAGTGCAGCGCTCCCTCAGTACTGCCCCTCCGACAGTGCAGCGCTCCCTCAGTACTGTCCCTCCGACAGTGCGGCGCTCCCTCAGTACTGCCCCTCCGACAGTGCGGCGCTCCCTTAGTACTGCCCCAACGACAGTGCGGCACGCCCTTAGTACTGCTCCTCCGACAGTGCAGCGCCCCCTTAGTGCTGCCTCTCCGACAGTGCGGCGCTCCCTCAGTACTGCCCCTCCGACAGAGCGGCACACCCTCAGTACTGCCCCTTCGACAGCGCAGCGCTACCTCAGTACTGCCCCTCCGACAGTGCGGCGCTCCCTCAGTACTGCCCCTCCGACAGTGCGGCGCTCCCTTAGTACAGGCCCACCGACAGTGCGGCGCTCCCTCAGTACTGCCCCTCCAACAGTGCAGCACTGCCGCAGTACTGCCCCACCGACAGTGCGGTGCTCCCTCAGTACTGCCCCACCGACAGTGCAGCGCTCCCTCAGTACTGCCCCTCCGACAGTGCGACGCTCCCTTAGTGCTGCCCCTCCGACAGTGCGGCGCTGCATCAGTACTGCCCCTCCGACAAAGCAGCACTCCCTCAGTACTGCCCCTCCGACAGTGCGGCACGCCCTTAGTACTGCCCCAACGACAGTGCAGCGCTCCCTCAGTACTGCCCCTCCGACAGTGCAGTGCTCCCTCAGTACTGCCCCTCCGACAGTGCAGCGCCCCCTTAGTGCTGCCCCTCCGACAGTGCAGCGCTCCCTCAGTACTGCCCCTCCGACAGAGCGGCACTCCCTCAGTACTGCCCCTTCGACAGCGCAGCGCTACCTCAGTACTGCCCCTCCGACAGTGCGGCGCTCCCTCAGTACTGCCCCTCCGACAGTGCGGCGCTCCCTCAGTACTGCCCCACCGACAGTGCGGCGCTCCCTCAGTACTGCCCCACTGACAGTGCAGCGCTCCCTCAGTACTGCCCCTCTGACAGTGCGGCGCTCCCTTAGTGCTGCCCCTCCGACAGTGCAGCGCTCCCTCAGTACTGCCCCTCCAACAGTGCAGCGCTGCCCAAGTACTGCCCCTCCGATAGTGCGGCGCTCCCTTAGTGCTGCCCCTCCGACAGTGCGGCGCTCCCTTAGTACTGCCTCTCTGACAGTGCAGCGCTCCCTCAGTACCGCCCCTCTGACAGTGCAGTACTCCCTCAGTACTGACCCTCCGACAGTGCAGCGCTCCCTCAGTACTGCCCCTCCAACAGTGCAGCGCTCCCTCAGTACTGCCCCTCCGACAGTGCAGCGCTCCCTCAGTACTGCCCCTCCGACAGTGCAGCGCTCCCTCAGTACTGCCCCTCCGACAGTGCAGCGCTCCCTCAGTACTGCCCCTCCGACAGTGCAGCGCTCCCTCAGTACTGCCCCTCCGACAGTGCGGCGCTCCCTCAGTACTGCCCCTCCAACAGCGCAGCGCTCCCTCAGTACTGCCCCTCCGACAGTGCAGCGCTCCCTCAGTACTGCCCCTCCGACAGTGCGGCGCTCCCTTAGTACTGCCCCTCCGACAGTGCAGCGCTCCCTCAGTACTGCCCCTCCGACAGTGCGGCGCTCCCTCAGTACTGCCCCTCCGACAGTGCGGCGCTCCCTCAGTAGTGCCCCTCCGACAGTGCGGCGCTCCCTCAGTAGTGCCCCTCCGACAGTGCGGCGCTCCCTTAGTGCTGCCCCTCCGACAGTGCGGCGCTCCCTTAGTACTGCCCCTCCGACAGTGCGGCGCTCCCTCAGTACTGCCCCTCCGACAGTGCGGCGCTCCCTCAGTACTGCCCCTCCGACAGTGCGGCGCTCCCTCAGTACTGCCCCTCCGACAGTGCGGCGCTCCCTTAGTACTGCCCCTCCGACAGTGCAGCGCTCCCTCAGTAGTGCCCCTCCGACAGTGCGGCGACCCCTCAGTGCTGCCCCTCCGACAGTGCAGCGCTCCCTCAGTACTGCCCCTCTGACAGTGCGGCGCTCCCTTAGTGCTGCCCCTCCGACAGTGCAGCGCTCCCTCAGTACTGCCCCTCTGACAGTGCGGCGCTCCCTTAGTGCTGCCCCTCCAACAGTGCAGCGCTGCCCAAGTACTGCCCCTCCGACAGTGCAGCGCTGCCTCAGTACTGCCCCTCCGACAGTGCGGCGCTCCCTTAGTGCTTCCCCTCCGACTGTGCAGCGCTCCCTCAGTAATGCCCCTCCGACAGTGCGGCGCTCCCTTAGTACTGTCTCTCCGACAGTGCAGCGCTCCCTCAGTACTGCCCCTCCGACAGTGCAGCGCTCCCTCAGTACTGCCCCTCCGACAGTGCGGCGCTCCCTCAGTCCTGCCCCTCCGACAGTACGGCACTCCCTCAGTACTGCCCCTCCGACAGTACGGCACTCCCTCAGTACTGACCCTCCAACAGTGCGGCGCTCCCTCAGAGCTGCACTGGGAGTGTCAGTGTAGATTTTTGTGCTCGAGTCTCTGGATTGGGACTTGAACCCACGACCCTCTGACTCAGGCGAGAGTGCCACCCACTGAGCCATTGGCTGACACATGCGACACTCTGGTTGGACGAACTCCTGGTGGCTTCATCACATGACCACCTGCATCCACCCTCCTGCCATTGGTCGCCCGACACAGCCACCCTCGCGGTGCACCGGCCAATCGGAAAGCCAATAGACTCTTCGTTACCTGATTGGATGATTCTTGGGGTGGGGTGGCAGGGATGGTAGGATGTGCCCAGTCGAGATGCTCCTGCCATGGAGGTTGCGGGGTAGTCTTGATGGATCAGCTGGTCTTTTCCTGCCCATCATGGATGGGCGGCCATGTTTCCCCCCCCACCGCCTGCCCCCAGCAATGGGAGGTGGGACGGATGCAGTGGTCCGTGTCCCCTGAGCCATTTCCTGTTCCTGTCCCCTTTGCACGCCCCCACTGAGATCCACCAATCAAACTTAGCGCCAGGCAAAAAGATGGAGTGCCTGACATCCAATCGGAGTATTTGTTTTAGTCATTGTCAGGATGTGGGCGTCGCTGGCAGGGCCGGCATTTATTGCCCATCCCCAATCGCTCTCGAGAAGGTGGTGGTGAGCCGCCTTCTTTAACCGCTGCAGTCCGTGTGGTGAAGGTGCAGCCACAGTGGGGGCGATTTTGCCAATGGCGGCGCGTTGGAGGCGGGACTCCCACTTGTCGGGTTTCAGTCCCGCCTCCATCAACTTCTGGCCAACCCACGCTATTTTCCCTTGATTGACCTTGTTCAGCCCGCCCAGCGGGCATAGCAGGTCGATTAAGGGGAAGTCGGTTGCAGAGAACGTCAGCGTATGACGTTTCATCTGTCAAAAATTTTTGACAGATGAATTGTCGTCGTTTGACGGCTCTGTGAAGCTGTCAAACACTGACATTCTCTGTAGTTTGATCAGTTCTTGAATTCAAGACCCCATCAAACCCCTTTCTTTCACAGAAATTAGATGGTTGTTGCATCGGAGAATGCGGCAGCCATCTGTCATCTGTCATGAGGTGCGAGACTCTCCGTATCCCCAACTCTTGAAGCCTGCAGGAAGAAACAAAGGTAAGTAAACATTTTCTATCACTTTCCACTTACCTCACATACTCACCTCTCCACACTTGCACCCATCACTTACCTTCACAGCGCACTTTTGCACCCCGCAGACCCCCGCAGACCCACTACTCGCCTCGGTCACCCTGGCGGGGTTCGCAGCCTTCGGGAAGCCTGCACTTGTATGGGCAAAATGGGGATAATCCTCTTATCTGCCTGTTAACTATCTGTTCACAGGCAGTTAAGTGGCTGTAATCCCCTTCCCACCTCCAGGAGACGGGACCCGGCGCGTGGTCAGCTACCCGCCTCCCGGGGAGATGGCACAGAGGCGGGTTGGGGGCGGGATGGGCACCCGACCTCAGATTCTGCCATTTTCCCGGCAGTCCCGCCTCCCCAGGGCTGGCAAGATCGCGCCCAGTGACTGTGTCGCAGCGGTTCGGTACCACGGAATAGGTTACTCGGCCTTTTCAGAGGGCAGTTAAAGAGTCAACCACATTGCTGTGGGTCTGGAGTCACACCTATCGGCCAGACCGGGTGAGGGTGGTAGATTTCCTTCCCTAAAGGACATTAGTGAACAAAATGGGTTTTTAACATTATGATTACCAGCTTTTTATTCCAGGTTTATTTAATTAATTGAATTTAAATTCCCCAGGTCGGATTTGAACTCACGTTTCAAGAGATTATTAGTCCAGGCCTGCTGGATTATTAGTCTAGTAACATAACCACTATGCGACCATTCCCATCCAATTTAATCCGACATTCAGCTTCACCCTGTGCTTAAAAGTAGCACACCCAGCTCAGGTATAGAGGAGCTGGATAACTGAACACAACTAGTATCTTATGTGATCCTGCACCCGTACCTGTGTCTGTCCCTCCACCAGTGTCTGTGTCTGTCCCTCGCCCAGTGTCTGTGTCTGTCTCCACCAGTGTCTGTGTCTGTGCCTCCCCCTGAGTCTGTGTCTGTCCCTCCCCCGTGTCTGTGTCTGTCCCTCCCCCTGTGTCTGTGTCTGTCTCTCCTCCAGTGTCTGTGTCTGTCCCTCCCCCAGTGTCTGTGTCTGTCCCTCCCCCTCTGTCTGTGTCTGTCCCTCCCCCTGTGTCTGTGTCTGTCCCTCCCCCTGTGTCTGTGTCTGTCTCTCCTTCAGTGTCTGTGTCTGTCCCTCCGTCTGTGTCTGTGTCTGTCCCTCCCCCTGTGTCTGTGTCTGTCTCTCCTCCAGTGTCTGTGTCTGTGTCTGTCACTCCCCCAGTGTCTGTGTCTGTCCCTCCCCCTGTGTCTGTGTCTGTCCCTCCCCCTGTGTCTGTGTCTGTCCCTCCCCTGTGTCTGTGTCTGTCCCTCCCCCTCTGTCTGTGTCTGTTCCTCCCCCTCTGTCTGTGTCTGTCCCTCCCCCGTGTCTGTGTCTGTGCCTCCCCGTGTCTGTGTCTGTCCCTCCCCCTGTGTCTGTGTCTGTCCCTCCCCCTGCGTCTGTGTCTGTCCCTCCCCCTGCGTCTGTCCCTCCCCCTGTGTCTGTGTCTGTCCCTCCGTCTGTGTCTGTCCCTCCCCCTGCGTCTGTGTCTGTCCCTCCCCCTGCGTCTGTGTCTGTCCCTCCCCCTGCGTCTCTGTCTGTCCCTCCGTCTGTGTCTGTCCCTCCCCCTGCGTCTGTGTCTATCCCTCCGTCTGTGTCTGTCCCTCCCCGTGTCTGTGTCTGTGCCTCCCCGTGTCTGTGTCTGTCCCTCCGTCTGTGTCTGTCCCTCCCCCTGCGTCTGTGTCTGTCCCTCCCCCTGTGTCTGTCCCTCCCCCTGTGTCTGTGTCTGTCCCTCCGTCTGTGTCTGTCCCTCCCCCGTGTCTGTGTCTGTCCCTCCCCCTGTGTCTGTTTCTGTCCCTCCCCCTGTGTCTGTGTCTGTCCCTCCCCGTGTCTGTGTCTGTCGCTCCCCCTGCGTCTGTGTCTGTCCCTCCCCCTGCGTCTGTCCCTCCCCCTGTGTCTGTGTCTGTCCCTCGCCCAGTGTCTGTCCCTCCCCCTGCGTCTGTGTCTGTCCCTCCCCGAGTCTGTCCCTCCCCCTGTGTCTGTGTCTGTCCCTCTGTCTGTGTCTGTCCCTCCCCCTGCGTCTGTGTCTGTCCCTCCCCCTGCGTCTGTGTCTGTCCCTCCGTCTGTGTCTGTCCCTCCCCCTGCGTCTGTGTCTGTCCCTCCGTCTGTGTCTGTGTCTGTCCCTCCGTCTGTGTCTGTGTCTGTCCCTCGCCCTCTGTCTGTGTCTGTCCCTCACCCCGTGTCTGTGTCTGTCCCTCCGTCTGTGTCTGTGTCTGTCCCTCCCCTGTGTCTGTGTCTGTCCCTCCCCCTGTGTCTATGTCTGTCCCTCGCCCAGTGTCTGTGTCTGTCCCTCCCCCTGCGTCTGTCCCTCCCCCTGTGTCTGTCCCTCCGTCTGTGTCTGTCCCTCCCCGCGTCTGTGTCTGTCCCTCCCCCTGCGTCTGTGTCTGTCCCTCCGTCTGTGTCTGTCCCTCCCCCTGCGTCTGTGTCTGTCCCTCCCCCTGTGTCTGTCTCTGTGCCTCCCCCTGTGTCTGTGTCTGTCCCTCCGTCTGTGTCTGTCCCTCCCCCTGCGTCTGTGTCTGTCCCTCCCCCTGTGTCTGTGTCTGTCCCTCCGTCTGTGTCTGTCCCTCCCCCTGTGTCTGTGTCTGTCCCTCCCCGTGTCTGTGTCTGTCCCTCCCTCTGTGTCTGTCCCTCGCCCTCTGTCTGTGTCTGTCCCTCCCCCTGCGTCTGTGTCTGTCCCTCCCCCTGTGTCTGTGTCTGTCCCTCCGTCTGTGTCTGTCCCTCCCCCTGTGTCTGTGTCTGTCCCTCCCCGTGTCTGTGTCTGTCCCTCCCTCTGTGTCTGTCCCTCGCCCTCTGTCTGTGTCTGTCCCTCCTCCTCTGTCTGTGTCTGTTCCTCCCCCTGTGTCTGTGTCTGTCCCTCCCCCTCTGTCTGTGTCTGTTCCTCCCCCTGTGTCTGTGTCTGTCCCTCCCCCTTTGTCTGTGTCTGCCCCTCCACCAGTGTCTGTGTCTGTCTCTCGCCCTCTGTCTGTGTCTGTCCCTCGCCCTCTGTCTTTGTCTGTCCCTCCCCCTGTGTCTGTCCCTCCCCCTGTGTCTGTGTCTGTCCCTCGCCCAGTGTCTATGTCTGTGTCTGTCCCTCGCCCAGTGTCTGTGTCTGTCCCTCCCCCTGTGTCTGTGTCTGTCCCTCCGTCTGTGTCTGTCCCTCCGTCTGCGTCTGTGTCTGTCCCTCCCCCTGCGTCTGTCCCTCCCCCTGTGTCTGTGTCTGTCCCTCCGTCTGTGTCTGTCCCTCCCCCTGCGTCTGTGTCTGTCCCTCCGTCTGTGTCTGTCCCTCCCCCTGCGTCTGTGTCTGTCCCTCCGTCTGTGTCTGTCCCTTCCCGTGTCTGTGTCTGTGCCTCCCCCGTGTCTGTGTCTGTCCCTCCGTCTGTGTCTGTCCCTCCCCCTGCGTCTGTGTCTGTCCCTCCGTCTTTGTCTGTACCTCCCTGTGTCTGTGTCTGTGCCTCCCCCTGTGTCTGTGTCTGTCCCTCCGTCTGTGTCTGTCCCTCCCCCTGCGTCTGTGTCTGTCCCTCCCCCATGTCTGTGTCTGTCCCTCCGTCTGTGTCTGTCCCTCCCCCTGTGTCTGTGTCTGTCCCTCGCCCTCTGTCTGTGTCTGTCCCTCCCCCTCTGTCTGTGTCTGTCCCTCCCCCTGTGTCTGTGTCTGTCCCTCCCCCTGTGTCTGTGTCTGTCCCTCGCCCAGTGTCTGTGTCTGTCCCTCCCCCTGCGTCTGTGTCTGTCCCTCCCCCTGCGTCTGTGTCTGTCCCTCCGTCTGTGTCTGTCCCGCCCCTGCGTCTGTGTCTGTCCCTCCGTCTGTGCCTGTCCCTCCCCGTGTCTGTGTCTGTGCCTCCCCCTGTGTCTGTGTCTGTCCCTCCGTCTGTGTCTGTCCCTCCCCCTGCGTCTGTGTCTGTCCCTCCCCGTGTCTGTGTCTGTCCCTCCGTCTGTGTCTGTCCCTCCCCCGTGTCTGTTTCTGTCCCTCGCCCTCTGTCTGTGTCTGTCCCTCCCCCTCTGTCTGTGTCTGTCCCTCCCCCCGTGTCTGTGTCTGTCCCTCCCCCTGTGTCTGTGTCTGTCCCTCCCCCTGTGTCTGTGTCTGTCCCTCCGTCTGTGTCTGTGTCTGTCCCTCGCCCTGCGTCTGTCCCTCCCCCTGTGTCTGTGTCTGTCCCTCCGTCTGTGTCTGTCCCTCCCCCTGCGTCTGTGTCTGTCCCTCCGTCTGTGTCTGTCCCTCCCCCTGCGTCTGTGTCTGTCCCTCCGTCTGTGTCTGTCCCTCCCTGTGTCTGTGCCTCCCCCGTGTCTGTGTCTGTCCCTCCGTCTGTGTCTGTCCCTCCCCCTGCGTCTGTGTCTGTCCCTCCGTCTGTGTCTGTCCCTCCGTCTGTGTCTGTCCCTCCCCCTGCGTCTGTGTCTGTCCCTCGCCCTGTGTCTGTGTCTGTCCCTCCCTGTGTCTGTGTCTGTGCCTCCCCCTGTGTCTGTGTCTGTCCCTCCGTCTGTGTCTGTCCCTCCCCCTGTGTCTGTGTCTGTCCCTCGCCCTGTGTCTGTGTCTGTCCCTCCCCCTGCGTCTGTGTCTGTCCCTCCCCCTGTGTCTGTGTCTGTCCCTCCCCCTGTGTCTGTGTCTGTCCCTCCCCCTGTGTCTGTGTCTGTCCCTCCCCCTGTGTCTGTGTCCGTCCCTCGCCCACTGTCTGTGTCTGTCCCTCCCCCTGCGTCTGTGTCTGTCCCTCCCCCTGCGTCTGTCCCTCCCCGTGTCTGTGTCTGTCCCTCCGTCTGTGTCTGTCCCTCCCCCTGCGTCTGTGTCTGTCCCTCCCCCTGCGTCTGTGTCTGTCCCTCCGTCTGTGTCTGTCCCTCCCCCTGTGTCTGTGTCTGTCCCTCCGTCTGTGTCTGTCCATCCCCGTGTCTGTGCCTCCCCCTGTGTCTGTGTCTGTCCCTCTGTCTGTGTCTGTCCCTCCCCCTGCGTCTGTGTCTGTCCCTCCCCCGTGTCTGTGTCTGTCCCTCCGTCTGTGTCTGTCCCTCCCCCGTGTCTGTTTCTGTCCCTCGCCCTCTGTCTGTGTCTGTCCCTCCCCCTGTGTCTGTGTCTGTCCCTCCGTCTGTGTCTCTGTCTGTCCCTCCGTCTGTGTCTGTGTCTGTCCCTCCCCGTGTCTGTGTCTGTGTCTGTCCCTCCCCCTCTGTCTGTGTCTGTCCCTCCGTCTGTGTCTCTGTCTGTCCCTCCCCCTCTGTCTGTGTCTGTCTGCCCCCCTTTGTCTGTGTCTGTCCCTCCCCCTGTGTCTGTGTCTGTCCCTCCGTCTGTGTCTCTGTCTGTCCCTCCGTCTGTGTCTGTGACTGTCCCTCCCCCTGCGTCTGTCCCTCCCCCGTGTCTGTGTCTGTCCCTCCGTCTGTGTCTGTCCCTCCCCCTGCGTCTGTGTCTGTCCCTCCCCCTGCGTCTGTGTCTGTCCCTCCGTCTGTGTCTGTCCCTCCCCCTGCGTCTGTGTCTGTCCCTCCGTCTGTGTCTGTCCCTCCCTAGTCTGTGTCTGTGCCTCCCCCTGTGTCTGTGTCTGTCCCTCCGTCTGTGTCTGTCCCTCCCCCTGTGTCTGTGTCTGTCCCTCGCCCTGTGTCTGTGTCTGTCCCTCCCCCTGCGTCTGTGTCTGTCCCTCCCCCTGTGTCTGTGTCTGTCCCTCCCCCTGTGTCTGTGTCTGTCCCTCCCCCTGTGTCTGTGTCTGTCCCTCCCCCTGTGTCTGTGTCCGTCCCTCGCCCAGTGTCTGTGTCTGTCCCTCCCCCTGCGTCTGTGTCTGTCCCTCCCCCTGCGTCTGTCCCTCCCCCTGTGTCTGTGTCTGTCCCTCCGTCTGTGTCTGTCCCTCCCCCTGCGTCTGTGTCTGTCCCTCCCCCTGCGTCTGTGTCTGTCCCTCCGTCTGTGTCTGTCCCTCCCCCTGCGTCTGTGTCTGTCCCTCCGTCTGTGTCTGTCCATCCCCGTGTCTGTGCCTCCCCCTGTGTCTGTGTCTGTCCCTCTGTCTGTGTCTGTCCCTCCCCCTGCGTCTGTGTCTGTCCCTCCCCCGTGTCTGTGTCTGTCCCTCCGTCTGTGTCTGTCCCTCCCCCGTGTCTGTTTCTGTCCCTCGCCCTCTGTCTGTGTCTGTCCCTCCCCCTGTGTCTGTGTCTGTCCCTCCGTCTGTGTCTCTGTCTGTCCCTCCGTCTGTGTCTGTGTCTGTCCCTCCCCGTGTCTGTGTCTGTGTCTGTCCCTCCCCCTCTGTCTGTGTCTGTCCCTCCGTCTGTGTCTCTGTCTGTCCCTCCGTCTGTGTCTGTGTCTGTCCCTCCCCCTCTGTCTGTGTCTGTCTGCCCCCCTTTGTCTGTGTCTGTCCCTCCCCCTGTGTCTGTGTCTGTCCCTCCGTCTGTGTCTGTGACTGTCCCTCCCCTGTGTCTGTGTCTGTCCCTCACCCAGTGTCTGTGTCTGTCCCTCCACCAGTGTCTGTGTCTGTCCCTCCCCCTGCGTCTGTCCCTCCCCCGTGTCTGTGTCTGTTCCTCCGTCTGTGTCTGTCCCTCCCCCTGCGTCTGTGTCTGTCCCTCCCCCTGCGTCTGTGTCTGTCCCTCCGTCTGTGTCAGTCCCTCCCCCTGCGTCTGTTTCTGTCCCTCCGTCTGTGTCTGTCCCTCCCCCTGCGTCTGTGTCTGTCCCTCCCCGTGTCTGTGTCTGTGCCTCCCCCTGTGTCTGTGTCTGTCCCTCCGTCTGTGTCTGTCCCTCCCCCTGCGTCTGTGTCTGTCCCTCACCCTGCGTCTGTGTCTGTCCCTCCCCCTGTGTCTGTCCCTCCCCCTGTGTCTGTGTCTGTCCCTCCGTCTGTGTCTGTCCCTCACCCTGCGTCTGTGTCTGTCCCTCCCCCTGTGTCTGTCCCTCACCCTGTGTCTGTGTCTGTCCCTCCCCGTGTCTGTGTCTGTCCCTCCCCGTGTCTGTGTCTGTCCCTCGCCCTCTGTCTGTGTCTGTCCCTCCCCCTCTGTCTGTGTCTGTTCCTCCCCCTGTGTCTGTGTCTGTCCCTCCCCCTCTGTCTGTGTCTGCCCCTCCCCCGTGTCTGTGTCTGTCCCTCGCCCTCTGTCTGTGTCTGTCCCTCCCCCTCTGTCTGTGTCTGTTCCTCCCCCTGTGTCTGTGTCTGTCCCTCCCCCTCTGTCTGTGTCTGCCCCTCCACCAGTGTCTGTGTCTGTCCCTCGCCCTCTGTCTGTGTCTGTCCCTCGCCCTCTGTCTTTGTCTGTCCCTCCCCCTGTGTCTGTGTCTGTCCCTCGCCCAGTGTCTGTGTCTGTCCCTCCCCCTGTGTCTGTGTCTGTCCCTCCGTCTGTGTCTGTCCCTCCCCCTGCGTCTGTCCCTCCCCCTGTGTCTGTGTCTGTCCCTCCGTCTGTGTCTGTCCCTCCCCCTGCGTCTGTGTCTGTCCCTCCGTCTGTGTCTGTCCCTCCCTGTGTCTGTGTCTGTGCCTCCCCCTGTGTCTGTGTCTGTCCCTCCGTCTGTGTCTGTCCCTCCCCCTGCGTCTGTGTCTGTCCCTCCCCCGTGTCTGTGTCCGTCCCTCTGTCTGTGTCTGTCCCTCCCCCTGTGTCTGTGTCTGTCCCTCGCCCTGTGTCTGTGTCTGTCCCTCCCCCTGCGTCTGTGTCTATCCCTCCCCCTGTGTCTGTGCCTCCCCCTGTGTCTGTGTCTGTCCCTCCGTCTGTGTCTGTCCCTCCCCCGTGTCTGTTTCTGTCCCTCGCCCTCTGTCTGTGTCTGTCCCTCCCCCTGTGTCTGTGTCTCTGTCTGTCCCTCCGTCTGTGTCTGTGTCTGTCCCTCCCCGTGTCTGTGTCTGTCCCTCCCCCTGTGTCTGTGTCTGTCCCTCCGTCTGTGTCTCTGTCTGTCCCTCCGTCTGTGTCTGTGTCTGTCCCTCCCCCTCTGTCTGTGTCTGTCCCTCCCCCTGTGTCTGTGTCTGTCCCTCCCCCTGTGTCTGTGTCTGTCCCTCTGTCTGTGTCTCTGTCTGTCCCTCCGTCTGTGTCTGTGTCTGTCCCTCCCCCTGCATCTGTGTCTGTCCCTCCCCCTGCGTCTGTCCCTCCCCCGTGTCTGTGTCTGTCCCTCCGTCTGTGTCTGTCCCTCCCCCTGTGTCTGTGTCTGTGCCTCCCCCTGTGTCTGTGTCTGTCCCTCCGTCTGTGTCTGTCCCTCCCCCTGCGTCTGTGTCTGTCCCTCACCCTGCGTCTGTGTCTGTCCCTCACCCTGCGTCTGTGTCTGTCCCTCCCCGTGTCTGTGTCTGTCCCTCACCTTCTGTCTGTGTCTGTCCCTCCCCCATGTCTGTGTCTGTCCCTCCGTCTGTGTCTGTCCCTCCCCCTGTGTCTGTGTCTGTCCCTCCGTCTGTGTCTCTGTCTGTCCCTCCGTCTGTGTCTGTGTCTGTCCCTCCCCCTGCATCTGTGTCTGTCCCTCCCCCTGCGTCTGTCCCTCCCCCGTGTCTGTGTCTGTCCCTCCGTCTGTGTCTGTCCCTCCCCCTGTGTCTGTGTCTGTGCCTCCCCCTGTGTCTTTGTCTGTCCCTCCCCATGTGTCTGTCCCTCACCCTGTGTCTGTGTCTGTCCCTCGCCCAGTGTCTGTGTCTGTCCCTCCCCCTGTGTCTGTGTCTGTCCCTCCGTCTGTGTCTGTCCCTCCCCCTGCGTCTGTCCCTCCCCCTGTGTCTGTGTCTGTCCCTCCGTCTGTGTCTGTCCCTCCCCCTGCGTCTGTGTCTGTCCCTCCGTCTGTGTCTGTCCCTCCCTGTGTCTGTGTCTGTGCCTCCCCCTGTGTCTGTGTCTGTCCCTCCGTCTGTGTCTGTCCCTCCCCCTGCGTCTGTGTCTGTCCCTCCCCCGTGTCTGTGTCTGTCCCTCTGTCTGTGTCTGTCCCTCCCCCTGTGTCTGTGTCTGTCCCTCGCCCTGTGTCTGTGTCTGTCCCTCCCCCTGCGTCTGTGTCTGTCCCTCCCCCTGCGTCTGTGTCTGTCCCTCCCCCTGTGTCTGTGCCTCCCCCTGTGTCTGTGTCTGTCCCTCCATCTGTGTCTGTCCCTCCCCCGTGTCTGTTTCTGTCCCTCGCCCTCTGTCTGTGTCTGTCCCTCCCCCTGTGTCTGTGTCTCTGTCTGTCCCTCCGTCTGTGTCTGTGTCTGTCCCTCCCCCTGTGTCTGTGTCTGTCCCTCCCCGTGTCTGTGTCTGTCCCTCCGTCTGTGTCTGTCCCTCCCCCTGCGTCTGTGTCTGTCCCTCACCCTGCGTCTGTGTCTGTCCCTCCCCCTGTGTCTGTCCCTCCCCCTGTGTCTGTGTCTGTCCCTCCGTCTGTGTCTGTCCCTCCCCCTGCGTCTGTGTCTGTCCCTCACCCTGCGTCTGTGTCTGTCCCTCCCCCTGTGTCTGTCCCTCCCCCTGTGTCTGTGTCTGTCCCTCCCCCTCTGTCTGTGTCTGTCCCTCCTCCTGCGTCTGTGTCTGTCCCTCCCCCTGTGTCTGTGTCTGTCCCTCCCCGTGTCTGTGTCTGTCCCTCGCCCTCTGTCTGTGTCTGTCCCTCCCCCTCTGTCTGTGTCTGTTCCTCCCCCTGTGTCTGTGTCTGTCCCTCCCCCTCTGTCTGTGTCTGCCCCTCCCCCGTGTCTGTGTCTGTCCCTCGCCCTCTGTCTGTGTCTGTCCCTCCCCCTCTGTCTGTGTCTGTTCCTCCCCCTGTGTCTGTGTCTGTCCCTCCCCCTCTGTCTGTGTCTGCCTCTCCACCAGTGTCTGTGTCTGTCCCTCGCCCTCTGTCTGTGTCTGTCCCTCGCCCTCTGTCTTTGTCTGTCCCTCCCCATGTGTCTGTCCCTCACCCTGTGTCTGTGTCTGTCCCTCGCCCAGTGTCTGTGTCTGTCCCTCCCCCTGTGTCTGTGTCTGTCCCTCCGTCTGTGTCTGTCCCTCCCCCTGCGTCTGTCCCTCCCCCTGTGTCTGTGTCTGTCCCTCCGTCTGTGTCTGTCCCTCCCCCTGCGTCTGTGTCTGTCCCTCCGTCTGTGTCTGTCCCTCCCCCTGCGTCTGTGTCTGTCCCTCCGTCTGTGTCTGTCCCTCCCTGTGTCTGTGTCTGTGCCTCCCCCTGTGTCTGTCCCTCCGTCTGTGTCTGTCCCTCCCCCTGCGTCTGTGTCTGTCCCTCCCCCGTGTCTGTGTCTGTCCCTCTGTCTGTGTCTGTCCCTCCCCCTGTGTCTGTGTCTGTCCCTCGCCCTGTGTCTGTGTCTGTCCCTCCCCTGCGTCTGTGTCTGTCCCTCCCCCTGCGTCTGTGTCTGTCCCTCCCCCTGTGTCTGTGCCTCCCCCTGTGTCTGTGTCTGTCCCTCCGTCTGTGTCTGTCCCTCCCCCGTGTCTGTTTCTGTCCCTAGCCCTCTGACTGTGTCTGTCCCTCCCCCTGTGTCTGTGTCTCTGTCTGTCCCTCCGTCTGTGTCTGTGTCTGTCCCTCCCCCTGTGTCTGTGTCTGTCCCTCCCCCTGTGTCTGTGTCTGTCCCTCCCCCGTGTCTGTGTCTGTCCCTCCGTCTGTGTCTGTCCCTCCCCCTGTGTCTGTGTCTGTGCCTCCCCCTGTGTCTGTGTCTGTCCCTCCGTCTGTGTCTGTCCCTCCCCCTGCGTCTGTGTCTGTCCCTCACCCTGCGTCTGTGTCTGTCCCTCCCCGTGTCTGTGTCTGTCCCTCGCCTTCTGTCTGTGTCTGTCCCTCCCCCATGTCTGTGTCTGTCCCTCCGTCTGTGTCTGTCCCTCCCCCTGTGTCTGTGTCTGTCCCTCCCCGTGTCTGTGTCTGTCCCTCGCCCTCTGTCTGTGTCTGTCCCTCCCCCTGTGTCTGTCCCTCGCCCTGTGTCTGTGTCTGTCCCTCCACCAGTGTCTGTGTCTGTCTCTCCACCAGTGTCTGTGTCTGTCCCTCGCCCTCTGTCTGTGTCTGTCCCTCCGTCTGTGTCTGTGTCTGTCCCTCCCCCGTGTCTGTGTCTGTCCCTCGCCCTGTGTCTGTCCCTCCGTCTGTGTCTGTCCCTCCGTCTGTGTCTGTGTCTGTCCCTCGCCCTCTGTCTGTGTCTGTTCCTCCCCCTGTGTCTGTGTCTGTCCCTCCGTCTGTGTCTGTGTCTGTCCCTCCCCTGTGTCTGTGTCTGTCCCTCGCCCTGTGTCTGTGTCTGTCCCTCCCCCTGTGTCTGTGTCTGTCCCTCGCCCAGTATCTGTGTCTGTCCCTCCACCAGTGTCTGTGTCTGTCCCTCCCCCTGCGTCTGTCCCTCCCCCTGTGTCTGTGTCTGTCCCTCCGTCTGTGTCTGTCCCTCCCCCTGCGTCTGTGTCTGTCCCTCCCCGTGTCTGTGTCTGTGCCTCCCCCTGCGTCTGTGTCTGTCCCTCCCCCTGTGTCTGTGCCTCGCCCTGTGTCTGTGTCTGTCCCTCCGTCTGTGTCTGTCCCTCCCCCTGCGTCTGTGTCTGTCCCTCCCCTGTGTCTGTGTCTGTCCCTCCGTCTGTGTCTGTCCCTCCCCCTGCGTCTGTGTCTGTCCCTCCCCCTGCGTCTGTGTCTGTCCCTCCGTCTGTGTCTGTCTCGCCCTCTGTCTGTGTCTGTCCCTCCCCCTGTGTCTGTCCCTCGCCCTGTGTCTGTGTCTGTCCCTCCACCAGTGTCTGTGTCTGTCTCTCCACCAGTGTCTGTGTCTGTCCCTCGCCCTCTGTCTGTGTCTGTCCCTCCGTCTGTGTCTGTGTCTGTCCCTCCCCCGTGTCTGTGTCTGTCCCTCGCCCTGTGTCTGTCCCTCCATCTGTGTCTGTCCCTCCGTCTGTGTCTGTCCCTCGCCCTCTGTCTGTGTCTGTTCCTCCCCCTGTGTCTGTGTCTGTCCCTCCGTCTGTGTCTGTGTCTGTCCCTCCCCTGTGTCTGTGTCTGTCCCTCGCCCTGTGTCTGTGTCTGTCCCTCCCCGTGTCTGTGTCTGTCCCTCGCCCAGTATCTGTGTCTGTCCCTCCACCAGTGTCTGTGTCTGTCCCTCCCCCTGCGTCTGTCCCTCCCCCTGTGTCTGTGTCTGTCCCTCCGTCTGTGTCTGTCCCTCCCCCTGCGTCTGTGTCTGTCCCTCCGTCTGTGTCTGTCCCTCCCCGTGTCTGTGTCTGTGCCTCCCCCTGCGTCTGTGTCTGTCCCTCCCCCTGTGTCTGTGCCTCCCCGTGTCTGTGTCTGTCCCTCCGTCTGTGTCTGTCCCTCCCCCTGCGTCTGTGTCTGTCCCTCCCCTGTGTCTGTGTCTGTCCCTCCGTCTGTGTCTGTCCCTCCCCCTGCGTCTGTGTCTGTCCCTCCCCCTGCGTCTGTGTCTGTCCCTCCGTCTGTGTCTGTATCGCCCTGTGTCTGTGTCTGTCCCTCCCCCTGTGTCTGTGTCTGTCCCTCCCCCTGTGTCTGTGTCTGTCCCTCCACCATGTCTTTTTTTTAATTCATTCTCGGGGATGTGGGCGTCGCCGGCAAGGCCGGCATTTATTGCCCATCCCTAATGGCCCTTGAGAAGGTGGTGGTGAGCCGCCTTCTTGAACCGCTGCAGTCTGTGTGGTGAAGGTGCTCCCACAGTGCTGTTAGGGAGGGAGTTCCAGGTGTCTTTTCCTGCAGCTGGTAGCACTCTCTCTCTCGCCTCTGAGTCAGAAGCTCGTGGGTTCAAGTCCCACTCCAGAGACTTGAGCACAAAAATCTAGGCTGACACTCCCAGTGCAGTACTGAGGGAGCGCCGCACTGTCGGAGGGGCAGTACTGAGGGAGCAATGCACTGTCGGAGGGGCAGTACTGAGGGAGCACCGCACTGTCGGAGGGGCAGTACTGAGGGAGGTCCGCACAGTCGGAGGTGCCGTCTTTCGGACGAGACTTTAAACTGATGTCCCATCTACTCACTCAGGTGGACGTAAATGATCCCAGGGCCACTATTTCGAAGAAGAGCGGGGGGATAGTTCTCCCCTGTGTCCTGGGGCCAATATTTATCCCTCAACCAACATCACTGAAAGAGACAATCTGGTCATTATCACATTGCTGTTTGTGGGAGCTTGCTGTGCGCCAATTGGCTGCCGCGTTTCCTGCATTACAACAGCTACCGCACTTCGAAAAAGTACTTCATTGGCTGCGAAGCGCTTCGGGACGCCCGGTAGCAATGCGAGTCTTTCTTTCCTATCTTACTTGTACAAGCTGCCTGCCCGTGAAACATAGAAACATAGAAGATAGGAGCAGGAGTAGGCCATTCGGCCCCTCGAGCCTGCTCCGCCATTCGATGCGATCATGGCTGATCATCCAAATTCAGTACCCTGTCCCTGCTTTCTCCCCATATCCCTTGGTCCCTTTCGCCTTAAGAAATATATCTAACTCCTTCTTGAATCTATTGAATGAATTGACTCTCTGCCCCGCAGTTCCACTGCCCTTGGAATCCTCTGAGTGGCACTGTGATGCTCGATAAAATTCAGGAGGCGACATGCGATGTAACAAATCCCTCCCACAATCTGCCAGCTGCAATGGAAATCCCCAGCACACAATATAACTGAAAAGTTAGTTGCACAATTAATCACTCAACTTTCGGTTGCTTTTCTGAGAGGGTACTTCTCAGTCTCTCAGTCTCTCCGGTGCAGAACATATATCTCCTGGCTCACCAAAGAGAGAGAGAGAGATGCAGGTTGCCATTCCGCGGCTGTTGGCATTGGTTGCCTTGGCGACGATGCTGCCAGGGGCGGGTAAGTTTCAGTCTACTTCTAATTTAATTCGTCCGTTCGTTCTTTGATTCACTGACCGTGCGTTCTCGATGGGGAGGGGATGGGTGGGGGGCGGGGAGATGGCTGCAATGTCGTAGCATCATCTCCAACCCATCCTCCTTCGCTGGCCAGCTGTGCTCGAAGTCCCCCCGACTGCCATGTTCGCCCGACAGCCTCGTGTCGGGTGTTTTATGGGCGCCAGGCGCCTGGCAGTACCTCGGCCGGCCCCCCGCCACGCTTCACACAAGGCCTCAAGGGGTATGGGGAGAGAGCGGGAATCTGGTGTTGAGATAGAGGATCAGCCATGATCACATTGAATGGCGGAGCAGGCTTGAAGGGCCGAATGGCCTCCTCCTGCTCCTATTTTTCTGTGTTACTATGTTTCACTCGTGAGTCCGCGGGCCAATGGCCAGGCATCCGGGCGCAGGGCAGAATGGCGAGGTCCTAGATGCCCGCTCAGTGGGGTCAGATCTCCTCCGTGGCATGGATTTGCTCGATGTATTCCTGTCGCTTTCCCTCCACGCTCTCCCAGTTCCTGCTCTTCCTCTCTCACGTCCCCTCCTCCACCCACCACCAGCCTTCTCACCACAGGCCCGCTTACAATACAGTGATTTGTGGGGACAAGTGGAAGCTGCAAATACTGGCGGAGAGAGAGAACAGCTCACCCGCGAGAGGCGGCAGGGAAACAGGCAAGTGGGAAACAATCAGCAGATTGTCACACTGGAGGCCAAGGTCATCGCACAGCACATAGCAGAGCCGGGAAGAGAGAAGCACTTCCAGAGAGCTCAGTGGGTCGCTCGCTCACCTCCGGGTTAGAAGGTCAGGGGGGGTCAAGTCTCACTCCCGAGACCTGAGCACAAAATCCAGGCCGACACTCCCAGTGCTGCACTGAGGGAGCGCCGCACTGTCGGAGGGTCAGTACTGAGGGAGCGCCGCACTGTCGGAGGGTCAATACTGAGGGAGCGCCGCACTGTCGGAGGGGCAGTACTGAGGGAGCGCCGCACTGTCGGAGGGGCAGTACTGAGGGAGCGCTGCACTGTCGGAGGGGCAGTACTGAGGGAGCGCCGCACTGTCGGAGGGGCAGTACTGAGGGAGCGCCGCACTGTGGGAGGGGCAGTACTGAGGGAGTGCCGCACTGTCGGAGGGGCGGTACCGAGGGGGCGCCGCACTGTCGGAGGGGCAGTACTGAGGGAGCGCCGCACTGTTGGAGGGGTAGTACTGAGGGAGCGCCGCACTGTCGGAGGGGTAGTACTGAGGGAACGCCGCACTGTCGGAGGGGCAGTACTGAGGGAGTGCCGCACTGTCGGAGGGGCAACACTGAGGGAGCGCCGCACTGTCGGAGGGGCAGTACTGAGGGAGCGCCGCACTGTCGGAGGGGCAGTACTGAGGGAGCGCCGCACTGTCGGAGGGGCAGTACTAAGGGAGCGCCGCACTGTCGGAGGGGCAGTACTGAGGGAGCGCCGCACTGTCGGAGGGGCAGTACTGAGGGAGTGCCGCACTGTCGGAGGGGCAGTACTGAGGGAGCGCCGCACCGTCGGAGGGGCACTACTGAGGGAGCGCTGCACTGTCAGATGTGCCGCTTTCGGGATGAGACGTTAAACCTAGGCACCCGTCTGCCCTCTCAGGTGGACGTAAAGGATCCCACGGCCACTATTTCGAAGAGAAACAGGGGGAGTACTTCCCCGGTGTCCTGGGCCAATAGTTATCCCTCAACGAACACCTAAAAATTGGTCATTGTCTCATTGCTGTTTGTGGGAGCTTGTTGTGCGCTAATTGGCTGCTGCGTTTCCTACATTACAACAGTGGCTACACTTCAAAAAGTACTTCATTGGCTGTAAAGCGCTTTGGGACGTCCTGAGGTGGTGAAAGGCGCTGGAGAAATGCGAGTCTTTCTATCTTTAACGAAGAGCCCAATTTGTGAATTTGCGGAGGATACCAAATTGCGGGGGGGGACAGTCAATACTGAGGCGGACTGCACCAAATTACAGGAGGACATTAATAAACTTGTAGAATGGGCATATAATCGGCAAATGAATTAAAGCCCAGATAAATGTGAGGTATTACCTTTTGGTAGGAAGAATAGGGTGGTCACTTATTACTTGGAGGGTGCGAGTCTGGGTGGGGTAGAGGAGCAAAGGGATCTGGGAGTACAAATACACAAATCACTAAAAGTTGCGACACAGGTTAACAAGGCCATAAAAAAGCAAACAAAACACTCGGGTTTATTTCTAATGGGATAGGATTGAAAAGCAGGGAAGTTATGCTAAACCTGTATCGAACCTTGGTTAGATCACACTTGGAGTACTGCGTACAGTTCTGGTTGCCATTTTATAAATAGGATATAGAGGCACTGGAGAGGGTGCAGAGAAGATTTACGAGGATGATACCAGAAATGCGAGGGTATACATATCAGGAAAGGATGAACAGGCTGGGTCTCTTTTCTCTTGAAAAAAGAAGGCTGAGGGGTGACCTAATAGAGGTCTTTAAAATCATGAAAGGTTTTGATAGAGTGGATACAGAGAGAGTGTTTCCACTTGTGAGGAAGAGCATAACTAGAGGCCATCAATATAAGATAGTCACCAAGAAATCCAATAGGGAATTCAGGAGAAACTTCTTTCCCCAGAGAGTGGTGAGAATGTGGGACTCGCTACCACAGGGAGTGGTTGAGGCGAATAGTATAGATGCATTAAGGGGAGGCTGGACAAGCGTATGAGGGAGAAGGGAATAGAGGGATATGCTGATAGAGTTAGATGAGGAAAGATGGGAGGAGGCTCGAGTGGAGCATAAACGCCAGCATGGACTGGTTGGGCCGAATGGCCTCTTTCTGTGCCGTATGTCCTGTGTAATCCTCTGCAATGAATGCAGTGTCTTCCTTTATTCTTTTTGTGCTCTCATTCTCTCTTTTTCCATCTCTTTCTTCTCTTTCTTTCTCTCCTCTCTGCTGCTCTCTCTCTCTCTCCCTCAGAGAAGTGAATCTCCTCCCACAGCCCATAATTACTCTCCCGTATCACGGACTATCATGAACGGGAGAGATACAAAGCGGGCTGCCGGTCGGCGATCATCAAGACAAGTCATTTTGTTATTAACTTTGCCATGAAGAATGGGGAATGTTTTTCAACAAAAAGTCCCCACCTCGTCAGGCTTTCCAAATTTAGGATCTTGATGTGAAGAAAGTTAAGCCTCACACTGAGCTCACTTCCTTCTCACGATCACTTCCAAAATAAACACATTAATCAGTATCTTTAACAAAGGCGAATCTAAAATGTTGCAAGCTTCACCATTTAAGGTGAGCTGTTTCAGTCTGTTTATACAGTTTAAATACCTGCTCACGTGAGCATTCTGGATTCAGAAGTCCCCAACGTGACCTTGGATAAATCTGTAGGTGACACTAAACCGGGAGAGGGCAGTTCGAAATGAATCAGACATAATCTGTAAGTGGGCAGATGTCAGCTAATCATAGAATGATATGGCCCAGGGGGAGGCCATTCGGCCCATCGTGCCTGTGCCGGCTCTTTGAAAGAGCTCTCCAATTAGTCCCACACTTCCCCCTGCTCTTTCCCCACAGCCCTGCAATTTTTTCCCCTTCGAGTATTTATCCAATTCCCCTTTTGAAAGTTATTATTGAATCTGCTTCCACCGCCCTTTCAGGCAGCGCGTTCCAGATCACAACAACTCGCTGCGTAAAAAAAATTCACCTCATCTCCCCCTCTGGTTCTTTTACCAATTATCTTAATTCTGTGTCCTCTGGTTACCGACCCACCGGCCAGTGGAAATCCCTATTTGCTCTGTCACAACTCCATCATAATTTTGAACGCCTCTATTAAATCTCCCCTTAACCTTCTCTGCTCTACGGAGAAGCTTCTCCAGTCTCTCCACATCACTGAAGTCCCTCATCCCTGGCACCATTCTGGTAAATCTAAGGATGATAAATGAAAGAGATCTAAGGGGGAGAAATTCGGTTGCTCAGCGCCTCCCGGGGGGCGCTAATGGGGTGCTGGGAACTTAGCGCCCGGGCGCGGCGATTTTAGCGCTGCTCGCGAAATTGACCAGTCGTTTTGTGGCGGCGGTAAACACTACCGCCACGATCTCCTGCGCCCACAGGTCGTGACGTCAGTCGAGCGTGCAACGCCCCGGACCGGATATTGAGTCGCGCCCCCTGCCTTAGCTCCTGTCGCTAGGAATAACAGGTAGAGGGGAACGTTTTCAATTTGGGAAGGGGCTGGGGGAGCGCTATTTAAAGGCGGGCGCTTCCTGCCTTTTCTTGTCGGCAACATTTTTGGTTTTAACGCTGTCCCAAGGAGTTTTGGCCCTCAGCACCACTTTTGAGGTTCCGAAGCGCCGAGCTCTTTCCCTGGGCCTATCCATTCGTGCTTCCAACACAATTGCTTTTGAGGTCTCTCCAGGCCGAGATTCAAGGCTGCAATGAGCAGGGTGTGGCTGGCCAGCAAGATGGCCCCTCCCCTTTAAGAACTGGACGGCGCCAGTGTGTCTGGCTTCCATGGTAACGGTCATCGCCTGAGCTTCGGTAGCGTTCTGAGGTAGCGCCTCGCTCCCTGACGTCTGCGCCTAAAGAGAGGAGTGTGGCGCCTGATTTAGCGCTCAAATCACCTCCAGGGGGCGATAGAGGCCAATTTTGCAGTCGGAGGCGATAATTAGCGCCGGGCGCTAAACTTTTCGCCCGGCCGATATTAGCGCCCTAAAATGGGCGATAGCGAATTTTCCCCCCTAAGGTTCTTAGGAGGACTTGGCGCTCAACATGTCCAATCGTCGCGGAGCAGTGATCAACAAACCAATAGAATGCTGAGTTCTAGAGGTAAAGCACAAGAGGGCTCAGAGAGTAAGCCATCTTGAAACTCTACAGCACTCTGTTCAGACGACATGTTGCGTACAGTTCCAAGTTCCATTCACAGTGACAGTCGAGGACGTATTCAAGTCCTGAAGACACTCCAGCCCAGCCGTGGCTCAGTGGGTAGCACTCTCTCTCGCCTCTGAGTCAGAAGGTCGTGGGTTGAAGCCCCAATCCATGAGAACTGAGCAGGCTGACACTCCCAGTGCAGTACTGAGGGAGCGCCGCACTGTCGGAGGGGCGGTACTGAGGGAGCGCTGCACTGTCGGAGGGGCAGTACTGAGGGAGCACCGCACTGTCGGAGGGGCAGTACTGAGGGAGCGCCGCACTGTCGGAGGGGCAGTACTGAGGGAGCGCCACACTATCGGAGGGGCAGGACTGAGGGAGCGCCGCACTGTCGGAGGGGCAGTACTGAGGGAGCGCCACACTATCGGAGGGGCAGTACTGAGGGAGCGCCGCACTGTCGGAGGGGCAGTACTGAGGGAGCGCCACACTATCGGAGGGGCAGTACTGAGGGAGCGCTGCACTGTCGGAGGGGCAGTACTGAGGGAGCGCCGCACTGTCGGAGGGGCAGTACTGAGGGAGCGCCGCACTGTCGGAGGGGCAGTACGGAGGGAGCGCCACACTATCGGAGGGGCAGTACTGAGGGAGCGCCGCACTGTCGGAGGGGCAGTACTGAGGGAGCGCCGCACTGTCGGAGGGGCAGTACTGAGGGAGCGCCGCACTGTCGGAGGGGCAGTGCTGAGTGAGCGCCGCACTGTCGGAGGGGCGGTACTGAGGGAGCGCCGCACTGTCGGAGGGGCAGTGCTGAGTGAGCGCCGCACTGTCGGAGGGGCAGTACTGAGGGAGCGCCGCACTGTCGAAGGGGCAGTACTGAGGGAGTGCAGCACTGTCAGAGGGGCAGTACTGAGGGAGCGCCGCACTGTCGGAGGGGCAGTACTGAGGGAGCGCCGCACTGTCGGAGGGGCGGTACTGAGGGAGCGCCGCACTGTCGGAGGGGCAGTACTGAGGGAGCGCCACACTGTCGGAGGGGCAGTACTGAGGGAGCGCTGCACTGTCAGAGGGGCAGTACTGAGGGAGAGCCGCACTGTCGGAGGGGCGGTACTGAGGGAGCGCCGTACTGTCGGAGAGGCAGTACTGAGGGAGCGCCACACTGTCGGAGGGGCAGTACTGAGGGAGCGCCGCACTGTAGGAGGGGCAGTACTGAGGGAGCGCCGCACTGTAGGAGGGGCAGTACTGAGGGAGCGCTGCACTGTCGGAGGGGCGGTACTGAGGGAGCGCCGCACTGTCGGAGGGGCAGTACTGAGGGAGCGCCACACTGTCAAACGATGACAATTCATCGGTCATAAATTTTTGACAGATGAAAAGTCATACGCTGACATTCTCTGTAACCAGCTTTCCCTTAATAGGCCTGCTGAGCCCGCTGGGCGGGCTTAACAAGGTCAATCAAGGGAAAATAGCGTGGGTTGGCCAGAAGTCGATGGAGGCGGGACTAAAATCTGACAAGTGGGAGTCCCGCCTCCAAAAGCTCCCCATTGGTAGACTCCAGCCCTTTAACTCTGTCAAGGATTAATTTCACCCAGACACCAGAGCCCAGCTTAACTTGAATGCGACTGCAGGAAATGACCAGATGGCCCATCAAGCCTGGCCCCACACTCATGATGGCGAGGGCATCATGTCTAGAGTCCTTCCTGTCACCCTAAAAGTACAGAGAGTTATCTGGGGGGCCAATAAGGGAAAAGACACTCCGGGAAATTTCTCTCTGACCATCGGGTGAATTTGTTCAAAAGCAAAAATACTGCGGATGCTGGAAATCTGAAATATAAACAGAAAATGCTGGAAATACTCAGCAGGATAGGCTGCATCTGTGGAGAGAGAAACAGAGTTAACGTTTCAGGTCGATGACCTTTCTTCAGAACTGGAATAAGTTAGAGATGAAACAGATTTTAAGCAAATGGGGGAGAGGAGGAAACCACGAAAGGGAAGGTCTGTGATAGGGTGGAAGGCAGGAGAGATTAAATGACAAAAGGGATGAAGGTGCGAGGCAAAAGGAGATGGTAATGGGACCAGTAAAGGTAGGAGAGATGGGTCTAGAGGAGGTGTAAATGGGAGTGGCAGAATCATCAACAGCTGCCACCTGAAAAAATAGGAGCAGAGGTTATGGTCTGAAATTGTTGAACTCGATGTTGAGTCCAGAAGGCTGTAAAGTGCCTAATGGAAAGATGAGGGGCTGTTCCTCGAGCTCACGTCGAGCTTCTTTGGAACAGTATAAGAGGCCGAGGACGGTGAGGTCTGAGTGGGAGTGGAGCGGAGAATTAAAGTGACAGGCGACCGGAAGCTCGCGGGGTCATGCTTGCGGACTGAACGGAGGTGTTCCGCAAAGCCAATCTGCGTTTGGTCTCCCCAATGTAGAGGAGACCGCATCGTGAGCAGCGAATACAGTATACTAAATTGCAAGAAGTACAAGTAAATCGCTGTTTCACCTGGAAGGGGTGTTTGGGGCCCTCGATGGGGGAAGGGAGGAGATAAAAGGGCAGGTGTTGCATCTCCTGCGCTTGCAATGGGAAGGTGCCGTGGGAAGGGGAGAGAATTTGTATTTGCAGCAAGTAGTCTGTGTGACTGAGACAGCTGTTAAGGGCAGATGCCAAGCCATTCAATGCAACGAGAGACATCGTTGGGGATTCACTGATTTTATTTACAACTTTAAAAAGAAAAAAATCAACAGATGTTATTTAAATGGTCGCAGCCAGTCCCTTGTTGAAATTTTTGTTTAAAATCAGTCAGCGAGTCGGTCTGTAGCCAATGACAGTCAGGCCAGCGAGCTGCAGTAGCTGAGGGATGGGCAATAAATGCCGGGCCTTGCCAACGCCAGCCACGTTTAAAAAAAAGTATTAATTCACGGAGTTCTGGGTGTCGCTGGCAAGGCCGGCATTTATTGCCCGTCCCTAGTCGCCCTCGAGAAGGTGGTGGTGAGCCGCCTTCTTGAACCGCTGCAGTCCGTGTGGTGAAGGTGCTCCCACAGTGCTGTTAGGGAGGGAGTTCCAGGATTTTGACCCAGCGACAATGAAGGATCGGCCGATATATTTCCAAGTCAGGATGGTGTGTGACTTGGAGAGGAACTTGGAGGTGGTGGTGTTCCCATGCGCCTGCTGCCCTTGTCCTTCTAGGTGGTAGAGGTGGCGGGTTTGGGAGGTGCTGTCGAAGAAGCCTTGGTGAGTTGCTGCAGTGCATCTTGTAGAGGGTACACACTGCAGCCACGGTACGCCGGTGGTGGAGGGAGTGAATGTTTAAGGTGGTGGATGGGGGGCCAATCAAGCAGGGCTACTTTGTCCTGGATGGTGTCGAGCTTCTTGAGTGTTGTTGGAGCTGCACTCATCCAGGCAAGCGGAGAGTATTCCATCACACTCCTGACTTGAGCCTTGTAGATGGTGGAAAGGCTTTGGGGGAGTCGGGAGGTGAGACACTCGCCACAGAATGAATGAAGGAAAAAAAGGACAGTACCACCCTGATAGGAGAGGAGGTCGCGCTGGGGTCAGGAGTGCACCCTGGCAACATTTAAAGGGGGAAAATAATTGATCTGAATTCAGGTGGTGCGCTTCTTACAGGGCTTGTTTTCAATTTTCGAACACCCCATCGCTTCACTCGCCACGTGCTGAACCCGCACTGGGGCGAATCGGCAGAAGGCCCCACTATAGTTAACTGAATGCGGAGCTGGGAGACACTGCCCCCTGTTTGAGTGAAGTTCACCTGATTGGTTCTCCTTCCCCACAGCCCTGGCGGGTAAGGCGGAGAGTCAGGCCAAGCCTTGCTGTCCAGATTACACTCAAGTGGAAATAAAGCGAGGACACTTCAACCGGTTTGAAAAAACATATCAAATGGTCGAGGTCTGCGACACCCAGAAAATGGCTGTCTTGTGAGTATGTGTTGGATCTGTCCTGTTGTGGTATCTTTTTCCAATATGTTCGACTATGGCCTCTCGTCTATCCCCCATTTCCCTCGCCCCCTGGAGGCCGCGCCTACGGCCGTCTAGATCTCATGAACTAATACAACACGGGTTAGATACAGAGTAAAGCTCCCTCTACACTGTCCCATCAAACACTCCCAGGGCAGGTACAGCACGGGTTAGATACAGAGTAAAGCTCCCTCTACACTGTCCCCATCAAACACTCCCAGGGCAGGTACAGCACGGGTTAGATACAGAGTAAAGCTCCCTCTACACTGTCCCATCAAACACTCCCAGGGCAGGTACAGCACGGGTTAGATACAGAGTAAAGCTCCCTCTACACTGTCCCATCAAACACTCCCAGGGCAGGTACAGCACGGGTTAGATACAGAGTAAAGCTCCCTCTACACTGTCCCATCAAACACTCCCAGGGCAGGTACAGCACGGGTTAGATACAGAGTAAAGCTCCCTCTACACTGTCCCATCAAACACTCCCAGGGCAGGTACAGCACGGGTTAGATACAGAGTAAAGCTCCCTCTGGGCAACACGGTGGCATAGTGGTTAGCACTGGTGCCTCACAGCGCCAGAGACCCGGGTTCGAATCTGACCTCGGGTGACTGTCTGTGTGGAGTTTGCACATTCTCCCCGTGTCTGCGTGGGTTTCCTCCGGGTGCTCCGGTTTCCTCCCACAGTCCAAAAATGTGTGGGTTAGGTTGATTTGGCTGTGATAAATTGACCCTTAGTGTTAGGGGGGATTAAATATGTGGGGTTATGGGGATAGGATGGGATATGTTAGGGGGAATTAAATACGTGGGTTTACGGGGGTAGGGTGGGATATGTGTACTGTGGGGATTAAAGCAGGGACAGGGTACTGGATTTGGATGATCAGCCATGATCGTATTGAATGGCGGAGCAGGCTCGATGGGCCGAATGGCCTACTCCTGCTCCTGGATTCTATGTTTCTATGTTTCTATGTTTCTACACAGTCCCCATCAAACACTCCCAGGGCAGGTACAGCACGGGTTAGATACAGAGTAAAGCTCCCTCTACACTGTCCCCATCAAACACTCCCAGGACAGGTACAGCATGGGTTAGATACAGAATAAAGCTCCCTCTACACTGTCCCATCAAACACTACCAGGGCAGGTACAGCACGGGTTAGATACAGAGTAAAGCTCCCTCTACACTGTCCCCATCAAACACTCCCAGGGCAGGTACAGCACGGGTTAGATACAGAGTAAAGCTCCCTCTACACTGTCCCATCAAACACTCCCAGGGCAGGTACAGCACGAGTTAGAGACAGTTTGTTAAATGTTAAGGGTGCGACCTGTGCCGCCACTGGTGCTAACATTACGTCAAGTCCCAATGGTAACTCTTCTTTCAATCCTCTTCCCTCCGTCCCTCCCCCAATTGTTTGCACGCCCGCCCTCAATTCAGCTCCTCCGCTCAGCAATGCTGTGGATAACATGGATTGGGTGGAGAGAGGCGGGAGGAGGAGGCGGATCTCTCCAGACTGGTTCTGTACCTCGGGGCTAAGCCTTTGGTTGGAGCATTCCACAGTGACATTTGCAGCTGCTATAAAGTTCCCTAAATGACTTGCTTTCCATTGCAGGTTCACACTTCGTGATCAGAGGACACTGTGCGTGGATCCAGAGAAGGGATGGGCAAAGCTGCTGATGGAACGACTTAATACAGGTATCCTCTATCTATCCTCTTCAATCCTTTGAAGACTCTTGACCAGAACAGAGAAATTATTTTGCTTCTCCAATTAAACTGCCTTTAAGTGCCATTCATATTGATTTTGCTCTTCCTCAACTTGTCCCAGTAGGAGATGGATGCGGTAATGAGGTATGGGTGCATGCTGATTATTCTGCATGATCCTGGTACCCACTCTCGCCATCGTTCTACCCTGTCTCTTCGTTATTGCTCTCCTATCTCTCCATCATTGATACCCTGTCGCTCCATCACTGATAAGCTCTCTCTCCATCACTCTATCCTATCTCTCCATCATTGATACCCTGTCGCTCCATCACTGATAAGCTCTCTCTCTCCATCATTCTATCCTACCTCTCCATCATTGACAATCTATCCCTCCATCTCCATGAGAACATAAGAAATAATAGCAGGAGTAGGCCATTCGGCCCTTCAAGCCTGCTCCGCCATTCAATAAGATCATGGCTGATGTTCTACCTCAACTCCACTTTCATAGAATCATAGAAACATAGAAGATAGGAGCAGGAGGAGGCCATTTGGCCCCTCTAGCCTGCTCCGCCATTCAATGTGATCATGGCTGATCATCCAAATTCAGTACCCTGTCCCTGCTTTCTCCCCATATCCCTTGATCCCTTTAGCCTTAAGAAATATATCTATCTCCTTCTTGAATCTATTTAATGAATTGGCCTCTACTGCCTTCTGTGGCAGAGAATTCCACAGGTTCACCACTCTCTGGGTGAAGAAATTCCTCCTCATTTCTGTCCTAAATGGCTTACCCCTTATCCTTAGACTGTGACCCCTGGTTCTGGACTCCCCGACCATCGGGAACATCCTTCCTGCATCTAGTTTGTCCTGTCCTGTCAGAATTTTATAAGTTTCAATGAGATCCCCTCTCATTCTTCTAAACTCCAGCGAGTATAAGCCCAATCGACCCAATCTCTCTTCATACGTCATTCCTGCCATCCCAGGTATCAGCCTTGTGAATCTTCGCTGAACTCCTTCCATGGCAAGACATCCTTCCTCAGATAAGGCGACCAAAACTGCACACAGTACTCAAGGTGTGGTCTCACCAAGGCCCTGTACAACTGCAGCAAGACATCCTTGTTCCTGTACTCAAACCCTCTCGCTATGAAGGCCAACATACCATTTGCCTTCTTAACCGCCTGCTGCACCTGCATGCTTACCTTCAGCGACTGGTGCACAAGGACACCCAGGTCTCGTTGCACTTCCTCTTCTCCCAATCTATTGCCATTCAGATAATAATCTGCCTTTCTGTTTTTGACACCAAAGTGGATAACCTCGCATTCCTGCCCGATCCCCATATCCCTTGATTCCCTTAAAATCCAAAAATCTATCGATCTCAGCCTTGAATATACTCAACGACTGAGCCTCCACAGCCCTCTGGGGTAGAGAATTCCAAAGATTCACCACCCTCTGAGTGAAGAAATTTCTCCTCATCTCAGTCCTAAATGGCCGACCCCGTATCCTGAGACTGTGACCCCGGGTTCTAGACTCCCCAGCCAGGGGAAACATCCTCCCTGCTTCTACCTGTGTCGCACCGGGAGCTTCACTTCACAAAATAAACCCATCAAGACCAACTGGGCAATGTTAGCCGGGGCTTGGCAGGAATCACTCTCACCTTCTGGGTCAGAAGGTCGTGGGTTCAGGTCCCGTTACAGTGACTTGAGCACATAATCCAGGCTGACACTCCAGTGCAGTACTGAGGGAGGGCGACACTGTCGGAGGTGCCGTCTTTTGCATGAGATGTCAAACTGAGGCCCCGTCTGCCCCCTCGGGTGAAGATTCCACGGTACGGTTTTGAAGACGGGCAGGGGAGTTATCCCCGGTGTCCTGGCCAACATTGATCCCTCAATCAACACCTATAAACATATTATCTTCTCATTATCTCACTGCTGTTTGTTGGATCCTGCTGTGCGCCAATTGGCTGCCGCGTTTCCTACATTACAACAGTGACTACACTTCAAAAGTAATTCATTGCCCATAATGCGCTTTGGGACAACCCGATGTTGGGAAAGGCGCTCTAGAAATGCAAGCCCTTTCATTTCTTTAATTACTGACCGGAGCTCAGTCCTCAGCCCTGAGTTGCAGGGTTGTAACGGTGAACTGACCTAAAGCATCTTCTCAAACAGGAAAGAACCGCCAACCTGAAGCAGCAAAGAACAAGAAACCGGAAAAACAATCCGCCGCTCGTAACGCAATACCTGGGATTGGCACAACCGCAAGTTCAACCCCAACATCTGGTGCCCCCACCTCCACACCAGTGACCACCAGACACAGGGAGACAATGGGCAATCCTGCAGACTCAGCTCAGACCCAGGGTAAGCATCAAAGTGTCACCGGACGGTTTGATAGAGTCCAGTTGTCGGCACTCAATACTGGTGGTTGCAAGGCAGCGACTGTCAGGAAAGTGACTAAGTCTTTGTGGAAATGTCTCCAATTCCAAATTGTGTGTTGTTGGGGATCTGATTCATCTCACGGGAGAGTCCATGTACCCGAGGGATGGGCTTCAATGGGAGAGTCCATGTACCCGAGGGATGGGCTTCAATGGGAGAGTCCATGTACCCGAGGGACGTGCTTCACTGGGAGAGTCCATGTACCCGAGGGATGGGCTTCAATGGGAGAGTCCATGTACCCGAGGGATGGGCTGCAATGGGAGAGTCCATGTACCCGAGGGATGTGCTTCACTGGGAGAGTCCATGTACCCGAGGGATGGGCTTCAATGGGAGAGTCCATGTACCCGAGGGATGGGCTTCAATGGGAGAGTCCATGTACCCGAGGGATGGGCTTCAATGGGAGAGTTCATGTACCCGAGGGATGTGCTTCACTGGGAGAGTCCATGTACCCGAGGGATGGGCTTCAATGGGAGAGTCCATGTACCCGAGGGATGGACTTCAATGGGAGAGTTCATGTACCCGAGGGATGGGCTTCAATGGGAGAGTTCATGTACCTGAGGGATGGGTTTCAATCAGGTAGCAGAGACATGAGATTGAATTGGGAAAATTAATGAACCAAATGTTCCTCTCTGGGTTCTAACACTGCATCGTTGCACTGACCACATCGACCTCTCCCCAAACAGACGGTGGTAAAATCCCCGGAGATCCTCAGCAGGATGAAAGACCAAGAATCCCAACTTCTGAAGAACAAACTCGCACGGACCCATCGAGACCAGAAGGAGAGACCACCGCCATGAAGTCATTGTCAACACCTGGACCTCCCACACCCACCCCAACAGCAGCCGTGCACAGGGAAACAACAAGGAGCCCCACACCACCCACAGGTCAGCAGGGTAAGGATCGCAGTATCTGCAGCTGGATTGGTTGGGCTCGCTCTATATCAGTGCTTAGATTCCCCGACTCGTAACAACCAGGGGGAGGGTGTAATGATGGCGAGTGCGTGCATGGTGATTATTCTGCATTATCATTGCATCCTATCTCTCCATCACTGCGGTCCCATCTTACCATGATAGCTTCCTATCTCATCATCATTCTAACCTATCTCATCATCATTCCTAACATATCTCTCCATCATTGCTCTCCTATCTCTCAATCATTCTAACCTATCTCTCCATCATTGCTCTCCTATCTCTCCATCATTGCTAACCTATCTCTCCATCATTGCTCTCCTATCTCTCCATCATTGCTATCCTATCTCTCCATCATTGCTAACCTATCTCTCCATCATTGCTAACCTATCTCTCCATCATTGCTATCCTATCTCATCATCATTGCTAACCTATCTCTCCATCATTGCTAACCTATCTCTCCATCATTGCTAACCTATCTCTCCATCATTGCTAACCTATCTCTCCATCATTGCTAACCTATTTCTCCATCATTGCTAACCTATCTCTCCATCATTGCTAACCTATTTCTCCATCATTGCTAACCTATCTCTCCATCATTGCTAACCTATCTCTCCATCATTGCTATCCTATCTCTCCATCATTGCTCTCCTATCTCTCCATCATTCTATACTATATCTCCATCATTGCTGTCCTATCGCTCCATCATTCTATACTATCTCCCTACAGTTGCTATCCCATCTCCAGTTCAATATCTCACCCGTAGGACAGACGCCCCAACAATGCAGCACTCCTTCAGTACTGCACTCAAGTGTGAGCCGAGGTCAAGTGTTCAAGGCCTGCATTGGGGCTCAGAGGCCAGAGCGCCACCAATTGAGCCACATTGGGGTTGATTTCTGGGTGTTCTACAGATGGTAGCAGAGACAAGACCACAATGTCCATTAGTGAGGGTCCACACCAGGAACCTCACTCAGCAAAATAACCCTCACAAAGACCAACTTGATTCTGAATACTGACCGGAGCTCAGTCCTCCGCCCTGAGTTGCAGGGATGTAACGGTGAACTGACCGAAAGCATCTTCTCAAACAGCAGAGAACCGCCAACCTGATGCAGAACAAAGCACCAAACCGGAAAAACACTTCGCCGCTGGTAACGCAATACCTGGGATTGGCACAACCGCAAGATCAACCCCAACATCTGGTGCCCCCACCTCCACACCAGTGACCACCAGACACAGGGAGACAATGGGCAATCCTACAGACTCAGCTCAGACCCAGGGTAAGCATCAAAGTGTCACCGGACGGTTTGATAGAGTCCAGTTGTCGGCAAACACTCAATACAGGTGGTTGCAAGGCAGCGACTGTCAGGAAAGTGACTAAGTCTTTGTGGAAATGTCTCCAATTCCCAAATTATGTGTTGTTGGGGATCTGATTCATCTCACGGGAGAGTCCATGTACCCGAGCGATGGGCTTCAATGGGAGAGTCCATGTACCCGAGGGATGGGCTTCAATGGGAGAGTCCATGTACCCGAGGGATGGGCTGCAATGGGAGAGTCCATGTACCCGAGGGATGGGCTTCAATGGGAGAGTCCATGTACCCGAGGGATGGGCTGCAATGGGAGAGTCCATGTACCCGAGCGATGGGCTTCAATGGGAGAGTCCATGTACCCGAGGGATGGGCTTCAATGGGAGAGTCCATGTACCCGAGGGATGGACTTCAATGGGAGAGTCCATGTACCCGAGGGATGGGCTTCAATGGGAGAGTCCATGTACCCGAGGGATGGGCTTCAATGGGAGAGTCCATGTACCCGAGGGATGGGCTTCAATGGGAGAGTCCATGTACCCGAGGGATGGACTTCAATGGGAGAGTCCATGTACCCGAGGGATGGGCTTCAATGGGAGAGTCCATGTACCCGAGGGATGGGCTTCAATGGGAGAGTCCATGTACCCGAGGGATGGGCTTCAATGGGAGAGTCCATGTACCCGAGGGACGTGCTTCACTGGGAGAGTCCATGTACCCGAGGGATGGGCTGCAATGGGAGAGTCCATGTACCCGAGGGATGGGCTTCAATGGGAGAGTCCATGTACCCGAGGGATGGGCTGCAATGGGAGAGTCCATGTACCCGAGGGATGGGCTGCAATGGGAGAGTCCATGTACCCGAGGGATGGGCTTCAATGGGAGAGTCCATGTACCCGAGGGATGGGCTTCAATGGGAGAGTTCATGTACCCGAGGGATGTGCTTCACTGGGAGAGTCCATGTACCCGAGGGATGGGCTTCAATGGGAGAGTCCATGTACCCGAGGGATGGGCTTCAATGGGAGAGTCCATGTACCCGAGGGATGGGCTTCAATGGGAGAGTCCATGTACCCGAGGGATGGGCTTCAATGGGAGAGTCCATGTACCGGAGGGATGGGCTTCAATGGGAGAGTTCATGTACCCGAGGGATGGGCTTCAATGGGAGAGTTCATGTACCTGAGGGATGGGTTTCAATCAGGTAGCAGAGACATGAGATTGAATTGGGAAAATTAATGAACCAAATGTTCCTCTCTGGGTTCTAACACTGCATCGTTGCACTGACCACATCGACCTCTCCCCAAACAGACGGCGGTAAAATCCCCGGAGATCCTCAGCAGATGAAGACCAAGAATCCCAACTTCTGAAGAACAAACTCGCACGGACCCATCGAGACCAGAAGGAGAGACCACCGCCATGAAGTCATTGTCAACACCTGGACCTCCCACACCCACCCCAACAGCAGCCGTGCACAGGGAAACAACAAGGAGCCCCACACCACCCACAGGTCAGCAGGGTAAGGATCGCAGTATCTGCAGCTGGATTGGTTGGGCTCGCTCTATATCAGTGCTTGGATTCCCCGACTCGTAACAACCAGGGGGAGGGTGTAATAATGGCGAGTGCGTGCATGGTGATTATTCTGCATTATCATTGCATCCTATCTCTCCATCACTGCGGTCCCATCTTACCATGATAGCTTCCTATCTCATCATCATTCTAACCTATCTCATCATCATTCCTAACATATCTCTCCATCATTGCTCTCCTATCTCTCAATCATTCTAACCTATCTCTCCATCATTGCTCTCCTATCTCTCCATCATTGCTAACCTATCTCTCCATCATTGCTCTCCTATCTCTCCATCATTGCTATCCTATCTCTCCATCATTGCTAACCTATCTCTCCATCATTGCTAACCTATCTCTCCATCATTGCTATCCTATCTCATCATCATTGCTAACCTATCTCTCCATCATTGCTAACCTATCTCTCCATCATTGCTAACCTATCTCTCCATCATTGCTAACCTATCTCTCCATCATTGCTAACCTATTTCTCCATCATTGCTAACCTATCTCTCCATCATTGCTAACCTATCTCTCCATCATTGCTATCCTATCTCTCCATCATTGCTAACCTATCTCTCCATCATTGCTCTCCTATCTCTCCATCATTCTATACTATATCTCCATCATTGCTGTCCTATCGCTCCATCATTCTATACTATCTCCCTACAGTTGCTATCCCATCTCCAGTTCAATATCTCACCCGTAGGACAGACGCCCCAACAATGCAGCACTCCTTCAGTACTGCACTCAAGTGTGAGCCGAGGTCAAGTGTTCAAGGCCTGCATTGGGGCTCAGAGGCCAGAGCGCCACCAATTGAGCCACATTGGGGTTGATTTCTGGGTGTTCTACAGATGGTAGCAGAGACAAGACCACAATGTCCATTAGTGAGGGTCCACACCAGGAACCTCACTCAGCAAAATAACCCTCACAAAGACCAACTTGATTCTGAATACTGACCGGAGCTCAGTCCTCCGCCCTGAGTTGCAGGGATGTAACGGTGAACTGACCTAAAGCATCTTCTCAAACAGCAGAGAACCGCCAACCTGATGCAGAACAAAGCACCAAACCGGAAAAACACTTCGCCGCTGGTAACGCAATACCTGGGATTGGCACAACCGCAAGATCAACCCCAACATCTGGTGCCCCCACCTCCACACCAGTGACCACCAGACACAGGGAGACAATGGGCAATCCTACAGACTCAGCTCAGACCCAGGGTCAGCATCAAAGTGTCACCGGACGGTTTGATAGAGTCCAGTTGTCGGCACTCAATACTGGTGGTTGCAAGGCAGCGACTGTCAGGAAAGTGACTAAGTCTTTGTGGAAATGTCTCCAATTCCCAAATTGTGTGTTGTTGGGGATCTGATTCATCTCACGGGAGAGTCCATGTACCCGAGGGATGGGCTTCAATGGGAGAGTCCATGTACCCGAGGGATGGGCTTCAATGGGAGAGTCCATGTACCCGAGGGATGGGCTGCAATGGGAGAGTCCATGTACCCGAGCGATGGGCTTCAATGGGAGAGTCCATGTACCCGAGGGATGGGCTTCAATGGGAGAGTCCATGTACCCGAGGGATGGGCTGCAATGGGAGAGTCCATGTACCCGAGCGATGGGCTTCAATGGGAGAGTCCATGTACCCGAGGGATGGGCTTCAATGGGAGAGTCCATGTACCCGAGGGATGGACTTCAATGGGAGAGTCCATGTACCCGAGGGATGGGCTTCAATGGGAGAGTCCATGTACCCGAGGGATGGGCTTCAATGGGAGAGTCCATGTACCCGAGGGATGGGCTTCAATGGGAGAGTCCATGTACCCGAGGGATGGACTTCAATGGGAGAGTCCATGTACCCGAGGGATGGGCTTCAATGGGAGAGTCCATGTACCCGAGGGATGGGCTTCAATGGGAGAGTCCATGTACCCGAGGGATGGACTTCAATGGGAGAGTCCATGTACCCGAGGGATGGGCTTCAATGGGAGAGTCCATGTACCCGAGCGATGGGCTTCAATGGGAGAGTCCATGTACCCGAGGGATGGGCTTCAATGGGAGAGTCCATGTACCCGAGGGATGGGCTGCAATGGGAGAGTCCATGTACCCGAGCGATGGGCTTCAATGGGAGAGTCCATGTACCCGAGGGATGGGCTTCAATGGGAGAGTCCATGTACCCGAGGGATGGACTTCAATGGGAGAGTCCATGTACCCGAGGGATGGGCTTCAATGGGAGAGTCCATGTACCCGAGGGATGGGCTTCAATGGGAGAGTCCATGTACCCGAGGGATGGGCTTCAATGGGAGAGTCCATGTACCCGAGGGATGGACTTCAATGGGAGAGTCCATGTACCCGAGGGATGGGCTTCAATGGGAGAGTCCATGTACCCGAGGGATGGGCTTCAATGGGAGAGTCCATGTACCCGAGGGATGGACTTCAATGGGAGAGTCCATGTACCCGAGGGATGGGCTTCAATGGGAGAGTCCATGTACCCGAGCGATGGGCTTCAATGGGAGAGTCCATGTACCCGAGGGATGGGCTTCAATGGGAGAGTCCATGTACCCGAGGGATGGACTTCAATGGGAGAGTCCATGTACCCGAGGGATGGGCTTCAATGGGAGAGTCCATTTATCCGAGGGATGGGCTTCAATGGGAGAGTCCATGTACCCGAGGGATGGGCTGCAATGGGAGAGTCCATGTGCCTGAGGGATGGGCTTCACTGGGAGAGTCCATGTACCCGAGGGATGGGCTTCACTGGGAGAGTCCATGTACCCGAGGGATGGGCTTCACTGGGAGAGTCCATGTACCCGAGGGATGGGCTTCAATGGGAGAGTCCATGTACCCGAGGGATGGGCTTCAATGGGAGAGTCCATGTACCCGAGGGATGGGCTTCAATGGGAGAGTCCATTTATCCGAGGGATGGGCTTCAATGGGAGAGTCCATGTATCCGAGGGATGGGCTTCAATGCGAGAGTCCATTTATCCGAGGGATGGGCTTCAATGGGAGAGTCCATGTACCCGAGGGATGGGCTTCAATGGGAGAGTCCATGTGCCTGAGGGATGGGCTTCAATGGGAGAGTCCATGTGCCTGAGGGATGGGCTTCAATGGGAGAGTCCATGTACCCGAGGGATGGGCTTGAATGGGACAGTCCATGTACCCGAGTGATGGGCTTCACTGGAAGAGTCCATGTACCCGAGGGATGGGTTTCAATCGGAGAGTTAAGGTCACAGAGACATGAGATTGAATTGGGAAAATTAATGAACCAAATGTTCCTCTCTGGGTTCTAACACTGCCTCGTTGCACTGACCACATCGACCTCTCCCCAAACAGACGGCGGTAAAATCCCCGGAGATCCTCAGCAGGATGAAAGACCAAGAATCCCAACTTCTGAAGAACAAACTCGCACGGACCCATCGAGACCAGAAGGAGAGACCACCGCCATGAAGTCATTGTCAACACCTGGACCTCCCACACCCACCCCAACAGCAGCCGTGCGCAGGGAAACAACAAGGAGCCCCACACCATCCACAGGTCAGCAGGGTAAGGATCGCAGTATCTGCAGCTGGATTGGTTGGGCTCGCTCTATATCAGTGCTTGGATTCCCCGACTCGTAACAACCAGGGGGAGGGTGTAATGATGGCGAGTGCGTGCATGGTGATTATTCTGCATTATCATTGCATCTTATCTCTCCATCATTGCTATCCTATCTCTCAATCATTCTAACCTATCTCATCATCATTGCTATCCTATCTCTCCATCATTGCTATCCTATCTCTCCATCATTGCTATCCTATCTCTCCATCATTGCTATCCTATCTCTCCATCATTGCTAACCTATCTCATCATCATTGCTATCCTATCTCTCCATCATTGCTATCCTATCTCTCCATCATTGCTAACCTATCTCTCCATCATTGCTAACCTATCTCTCCATCATTGCTAACCTATCTCTCCATCATTGCTGTCCTATCTCTCCATCATTGCTAACCTATCTCTCCATCATTGCTCTCCTATCTCTCCATCATTGCTCTCCTATCTCTCCATCATTGCTCTCCTATCTCTCCATCATTGCTCTCCTATCTCTCCATCATTGCTCTCCTATCTCTCCATCATTGCTCTCCTATCTCTCCATCATTGCTCTCCTATCTCTCCATCATAGCATCCTATCTCTCCATCATTGTGGTCCTATCTCTCCATCATTGTTCTCTCATGTCTCCATCACTGCTCTCCTATCTTACCATCATTTCCATCCTTTCTCTCTACTATCAGTAGCTGGTTTGATTTGGAACCAGGGGACCTCCTCATCTCTCAAGAAAGTGGCCTGGTATCTTTCCCGCCCACCTGAACAGGGAGACGGGCTTCCGTTCTGAGCTGTAGGATGGCTTCGCGGACTGTGCTGCACTCCCTCCGTACTGCACTGATGTGTCAACGTGGGACTTGAAGCCATGACCTCCTGACTCAGGGTGCTGCCAAATGAGCCAAGCTCACGCTCAATCACAGGGCCCAGTTGAGGGGAAAAGGCCAAGTCCCTCCAGACATGGTCAACAGTTCAAGGGTTAAAAATACACCTGCAGGCAACCCGCACCCCAACCAGGAGGCCCGAGGCCTATCCGAGATTGGGCCTTCGGCCTCATTTCAAGAGGTTGGGTGAGTTTCGGAGCCTGTGGTCAGCCGTGGCTCAGTGGGTCGCACTCTCTCGCCTCAGAGTCAGAAGGTCGTGGGTTCATGTCCCACTCCACAGACTTCAGACCATAATCTTGCCTGACACTCCCAGCGCAGTACTGAGGGAGCGCCGCACTGTCGGAGGGGCAGTACTGAGGGAGCGCCGCACTGTCGGAGGGGCAGTACTGAGGGAGTGCCGCACTGTCGGAGGGGCGGTACTGAGAGAGCGCCGCACTGTCAGAGGGGCAGTACTGAGGGAGCGCCGCACTGTCGGAGGGGCAGTACTGAGGGACCGCCGCACTGTCGGAGGGGCTGTACTGAGGGAGTGCCCCACTGTCGGAGGTGCCGTCTTTCAGATGAGACGTTAAACCGAGGCCCCGTCTGCTCTCATGGGTGGATGTAAAAGATCCCGTGGCCACTATTTCGAAGAAGAGCAGGGGAGTTTTCCCCGGTGTCCTGGAGCCAATATTTATCCCTCAATCAACATCACTAAAAGCAGATGATCTAATCATTATCACATTGCTGTTTGCTGTGCGCATATTGACTGCCACGTTTCCCTACATTACAACAGTGACTACACTTCAAAATGTACTTCATTGGCTGTAAAACACTCTGAGATCGTGAAAGGCGCTGTAGAAATGCAAGTCTTTCTTTCTATAAATGTTTCTGAGAAAGTTTCCCCAACTGCGGCAACTGACTGTCGCCCAACTGTATTTGTTAAAGACCAAAAGTGGCAGAAACATGGACCAGTTGGTAAGTGCGCTGGTCATCAGCGAACATCCCCACTTCTGACCTTATGATGGAGGGAAGGTCATTGATGAAGCAGCTGAATGTGGTTGGGCCTTGGACACTGCCCTGAGGAACTCCTGCAGTGATGTCCTGGGGCTGAGATGATTGACCTCCAACCACCACAACCATCTTCCTTTGTGCTAGGTATGACTCCAGCCAGACTGCACGTCTAAGTCTGAGCCTGACCTCACCCGACAAAATTAGATCAAAACAGTAAAATCAGAGAGTGCATTCTGTTTACCAAGGAAGAAGAGGAGTCTGATCTCTTCCTCCGTGAGAAGCAGTTCCATCTCAAGCAATGTGACACGAAGAGGGTAATTGACGTCAGATGTATGAGTATGGATAGAAACCTTCAGCAACGAGTAAGTTGGAACAGTGTAAGATAATAAACGGGATCCAATACAATGAGAAAAGAAGACTGCAGAGCCAACAGCGGAGGCGGGAAGGTGCAGGGCCAGCTCTTTGGCGCGGAACCGACCACCTTTATGAAAAAGCAGATTATTATTTATATGGGGAGAGATTACAAAATGCTGAGGTACAGAGGGATCTGGGGGTCCTTGTACATGAAACACAAAAAATTAGCATGCAGGAACAGCAAGTAATTAGGAAGGCTAATGGAATGTTGGCCTTTGTTGCAAGGGAAGGGAGTATAAAAGTAGGAAAGTCCTGTTACAACTGCACAGGACGTTGGTGAGACCACACCCGGAGTACTGCGTACAGTTTTGGTCTCCTTATTTAAGGAAGGATATACTTGCATTGGAGGCAGTTCAGAGAAGGTTCACGAGGTTGATTCCGGAGATGAAGGGGTTGTCTTATGAGGAAAGGTTGAGCAGGTTGGGCCTATACTCAGTGGAGTTTAGAAGAATGAGAGGGGATCTTATTGAAATATATAAGATTCTGAGGGGGCTCGACAAGGTAGATGCAGAGAGGATGTTTCCCCTCGTGGCGTCGTAAATTAAAGGGGAGGTGCTGGGATGTTTCAACCCTCAGCGCTTTCTGACAGCCGACCTCTGGTCGGAGTGGGAAGGAAGGAGAAGCCTTCGTTGCTGACCTGTGTGGGCATTATATGAATGTCCAATATGCCTAAAACAATGGTCCTCTCACTTTTTGGGTTGAAGGACCCTTTTTCAAATGGATGAGCAATCACGGACAACCCCCATCGAAATTATTGTTGCCGCCTAAGAGGCGGGATAGGCTGTTAAGGCCCTTAACAAGCACTAAATTGCCTCTATAATGCCATTTTGAAAGGCCTTTGTGATTTTAACCCTTTTTCTACGTGAAGCACGCCTGTTCTGAACCACGAATGTAAAACCTGGCGGGAGCACATTTGGATAGCTGACTATCAGTGAGTGAGTGAGTGAGTGGCTGCTGATTGATTGATTGATCTGGGAGTGGTGGTGCAAGGGAGAAATATTTGGGCGTGGTGGTGGATGGGAGACATATCTGGGAGTGCTGGTGCAAAAATATCTGGGAGCAGACTAATGTCCTTTCAGGGAAGGAAATCTACCACCCTTACCCGGCCTGGCTGATATGTGATTCCAGACACCACAGCAAGCCCCTCTTAACTGCCCCTCTGCGGTTCAAGGTGACGGCTCACCACCCACCTTCTCGAGGGCAATTAAGGACGCCCGCATCCCATGAACGAATAATTAAAAAAAAAACACTGAACAATGGAAGTCGTGGGTGCAGAATCATTTCACCTGACAAAGCTGAAATGAAATTTGATGTCGTTGTAAAATTTGCCCACTGACAAAAAATGTCGCGCTCAGAGGAGTTCGTGGTCAGCTCAGTATAAGGCAAAATTTGAGGGAACACTGTATACAGCGATTGGGATGGGGCGGGGGGGTGAGGAAGTGAATTTTAAAATGGAGGCGTTGCCGTACTGGGAGCCAATGTAGGTCAGCGAGCACAGGGTGGGGGGGGGGGGGGGTGCAGTGATGGGTGAACGGGACTCGGTGCGAGTTAGGACGCGGGGCCTGCAGCAGAGTTTAGGGAACTTAAGCTCCGGGCGATTTCTCTCTCGCCTCTTCCCGCAAACAAAGGTCCCCGGGAGGCCGCGGTGAGCGAGACCACTCCCCGCTTGAGCAACGAGCACCTGGATGGTATTGGCCTGAGGGCAGAATGGAAGGGTTGGACTGCGGGGCACCCCACAGCCGAATAGCTCACCGACACTTATGGCCCCCAGCCCACACGTGAAGAATGGCTAGTTTGGTGAGTGCGAACCGGCCCGAGTCACGACCTTCTGGAGAAGAAAGAAAGACAGACTTGCATTTCTCCAGCGCCTTTCACCACCTCAGGCCGTCCCAAAGCGCTTCACAGCCAATGAAGTACTTTTTTTTTGAAGTGTAGTCACTGTTGTAATGTGGGAAACGCGGCAACCAATTTAGGCAAAGCAAGCTCCCACACACAGCAATGTGATAATGACCACATAATCTGCTTTTAGTGATGCTGATTGAGGGATAAATATTGGCCCCAGGACACCGGGGATAACTCCCCTGCTCTTCTCTCGAAATAGTGTCGTGGGATCTTTTACGTCCACCTGAGAAAGCAGACGGGGCCTCGGTTTAACGTCTCAACTGAAAGACGGCACCGCCGACAGTGCAGCACTCCCTCAGTACTGCCCCTCCGACAGTGCGGCGCTCCCTCAGTACTGCCCCTCCGACAGTGCGGCGCTCCCTCAGTGCTGCCCCTCCGACAGTGCGGCGCTCCCTCAGTACTGCCGCTCCGACAGTGCGGCGCTCCCTCAGTACTGCCCCTCCGACAGTGCGGCGCTCCCTCAGTACTGAGGTGGTGATAGGCGCTGTAGAAATGCAAGTCTTTCTTTATTTCTAATTGATCGAAGCGGGGCTGTTGCTTGGGCTGCAGTTATATCGCCCTGCTTCCGATCTCTGCTCCCACCTTGCACAGTTCCACTATGACAGTCCAACCTCCCTGAATCTGGGCAGCTATCTCCTGCTAAAAAACACACAGAAATTCATAGATTGGACTGCAGAGAAACAGGCCATTCAGACCAACTGGTGCCTACCGGCCTTGTTGGCCCTCACGGGCTAAGAAAACTCCTTTACTGAAATAATTTTCTGTGAATTGAGACAGAGTGTCTCATGCCTGAGTGTTCAGATGCCAGGAAGATCAGGCTGTATGCTCAGGCTGTAAACAATGAATCCATTTATTAAAAGTAAAGTTTTTGCATTTGGCTGCAGAATTTCGAATGTAAATCTGTGCCACATATAAAAGATTAACGCTTTGCCAACTCTGAAGAAACAAATGCTTGGCCCAATATCTTTAACAGTCATCTGCCAACAATTATCAGCCCCCACTTTGCTAAGTTCTCAAGTGGACTGTGTCTGAGGTTAACATCTTAAATTCTCAGGCTGCTGTGTGCAGAGCATTAGCAAAACCGACCCCGGCCACTCGGCCCAACTGACCCGTGACGGTCTTTCGGCTCCACTTGCCCCTCCTCCCCGGCTCCCGCCCTCCTTCACCTCACCCCCCCAATCAACCTCAACTCCCAAAATCTTCTTGAGGCCGGGGAGGTCAATTGAAAAATTCAAAACCGAGATGCAATTCAATAACTCGGCTGCCCCCGTGTCCGAACTCGCACCGAGTCTTCGATCGCCCATCACCCCCTGTGCTCGCTGACCTACATTGGCTCTCGGTTAAGCAGCGCCTCGATTTCAAAATTCTCATCCTGGTTTACAAATCCCTCCATGGCCTCGCCCCTCCCTATCTCTGTAACCTCCTTCAGCCCCACAACCCCCCGAGATATCTGCGCTCCTCTAATTCTGCCCTCTTGAGGATCCCTGATTATAATCGCTCCACCATTGGTGGCCGTGCCTTCTGTTGCCTGGGCCCTAAGCTCTGGAATTCCCTCCCTAAACCTCTCCGCCTCGCTACCTCTCTCTCCTCCTTTAAGACGCTCCTTAAAACCGACCTCTTTGACCAAGCTTTTGGCCATCTGCCCTAATTTCTCCTTATGTGGCTCGGGGTCAATTTTTTTTGTCTTAAAATACTCCTGTGCAGCGCCTTGGGACGTTTTACTACGTTAAAGGCGCTATATAAATACAAGTAGTTGTGGTTGTTGAGATTGATTTTTTTTGTTGGGTAAGGGTATTAAAAGTTTACGGAACCAAGGCGGGTAGATGGAATTCGGCCGCAGATCAGCCTTGACCTTGAGGTTGACGGGGTGAGATGGAGGCGGGTGAGAGGAGGCTCGCCTGGGACAGAGACACCGGCACGGACCAGTCGGGCTGAACGGCCTGTGTCTGCATTGAAAAGACTTTGTAACTCTTAATCAACTGCAGCCTTGTGGTCGGAGGAAGTAGGAGTTGGCAGAACTCACTCACGCGCTACTTCAGAACTGAGGAAAGTGGGAATTGATTTCGCTGAATAACTGTTGGTACATGAATGTTATAGATGACGGTCCGAGTCTCGTATTTTTTGACATCTCTCTCTAACCCCAGTTAATTAGATTCCGAACTGTTCTGATGTCCAGAACTGGAGTTGCTTTTATTTTAGTCGCTGTATATTTAGTGAAGGGGCTGCTAAAGGTTGTAAAGATTACGAGGTTAATCAGCAAGCGATGATTAGCTGACACAAAGTTTGGATTTATAAGCTTGGAGACAAGGAGGAACGGCAGGCTGAGGGAGGGGAGCAGGACTGGAACTTTGGGAATAAATTCTCCGAGGCCCCGAGATTGTAACAGGATTAGTGTCTCGGGAAAGAAAGAAAGACCTTCACAGCCGCCAGATGTCTCCGAGCGCTTTATTAAAAGTACTTTGTGAAGTGTGGTCACTGTTGTAATGTGGGAAACGCGGCAGCCAATTTGTGCACAGCAAGCTCCCGCAAACAGCAGCGTGATCATGACCAGATAATTTTTTTGTTATGTTGGTTGAGGGATAAATATTGGCCCAAGACAGCCGGGTACAACTCCCCTGCTCTTCTTCGAAATAGGGCCCGTGGGATCTTTTACGTCCACCTGAGAGAGCAGACGGGGCCTCGGTTTAACGTCTCATCCGAAAGACGGCACCTCCGACAGTGCGGCGCTCCATCAGTACTGTCCCTCCGACAGTGCAGCACTCCCTCAGTACTGCTCCTCCGGCAGTGCAGCGCTCCCTCAGTACTGTCCCTCCGACAGTGCAGCGCTCCCTCAGTACTGTCCCTCCGACAGTGCGGCGCTCCCTCAGTACTGCTCCTCCGACAGTGCAACACTCCCTCAGTACTGCCCCTCCGACAGTGCAACACTCCCTCAGTACTGACCCTCCGACAGTGCGGCGCTCCCTCAGTACTGCCCCTCCGACAGTGCAGCGCTCCCTCAGTACTGCCCCTCCGACAGTGCAACACTCCCTCAGTACTGCCCCTCTGACAGTGCTGCGCTCCCTCAGTACTGCCCCTCCGACAGTGCGGCGCTCCCTCAGTACTGCCCCTCCGACAGTGCGGCGCTCCCTCAGCACTGCCCCTCCGACAGTGCAGCGCTCACTCAGTAGTGCCCCTCGACAGTGCGGCGCTCCCTCAGTACTGCCCCTCCGACAGTGCAGCGCTCACTCAGTAGTGCCCCTCGACAGTGCGGCGCTCCCTCAGTACTGCCCCTCCGACAGTGCAGCGCTCACTCAGTAGTGCCCCTCGACAGTGCGGCGCTCCCTCAGTACTGCCCCTCCGACAGTGCGGCGCTCCCTCAGTACTGCCCCTCCGACAGTGCGGCGCTCCCTCAGTACTGCCCCTCCGACAGTGCGGCGCTCCCTCAGTACTGCCCCTCCGACAGTGCAGCGCTCCCTCAGTACTGCCCCTCCGACAGTGCAGCGCTCCCTCAGCACTGCACTGGAGTGTCAGCCTAGATTTCTGTGCCCAAGTCTCTGGAGTGGGACTTGAACCCACAACATTCTGACTCAGAGGCGAGTGTGCTGCCCACTGAGCCACAGCTGATACTCTTGCTTTACTGATCCCTGGGGTATATACTGATCTCTGTGGGTATCTACCAATCTCCGAGGGATTTACCAAAACCCAGGGTATTTATGGAGATCTGGGGCCCAAAGGGTTAAATTACGAGGACAGACTATGCACAGCCTAGGCTTGTATTCCCTCCAGTATAGAAGATTAAGGAGTGATCTAATCGAGGTGTTTAAGATGATTAAAGGATTCGATAGGGTAGATAGAGGGAAACTAATTCCTCTGGTGGGAGGAGTCCAGAACAAGGGGGCGGAACCTTAAAATTAGAGCCAGGCCGTTCAGGGGTGATGTCAGGAAGCACTTCTTCACACAAAGGGTGGTGGAAATCTGAAACTCTCTCCCCCCCAAAAAGTTGCTGAGGCTGGGGGTCAATTGATAATTTCAAAACTGAGATTGAAAGATTTTTGTTGGGTAAGGGTATTAAGGGTTACGGAACCAAGGCGGGTAGATGGAGTTAAGATACAGACCAGCACGATCTCATTGAATGGCGGAACAGGCTCGAGGGGCTGAATGGCCTCCTCCTGTTCCAGTGTAACAGGCTCGAGGGGGCTGAATGGCCTGTTCCTGTGTAACAGGCTCGAGGGGCTGAATGGCCTCCTCCTGTTCCTGTGTAACAAGCTCGAGAGGCTGAATGACCTCCTCCTGTTCCTGTGTAACAGGCTCGAGGGACTGAACGGCCTGCTCCTGTTCCTGTGTAACAGGCTAGAGGGGCTGAATGACCTCCTCCTGTTCCTGTGTAACAGGCTCGAGGGGCTGGATGGCCTCCTCCTGTTCCTGTGTAACAGGCTCGAGGGGCTGAATGGCCTCCTCCTGTTCCTAGTGTAACAGGCTCGAGGGGGCTGAATGGCCTGTTACTGTGTAACAGGCTCGAGGGGCTGAATGGCCTCCTCCTGATCCAGTGTAACAGGCTCGGGGGGCTGAATGGCCTCCCCCTGTTCCTGTGTAACAGGCTCGAGGGGCTGAATGGCCTGTTTCTGTTCCTGTGTAACAGGCTCGAGGGGGCTGAATGGCCTCCTCCTGTTCCAGTGTAACAGGCTCGAGGGGCTGAATGGCCTGTTCCTGTTCCTGTGTAACAGGCTCGAGGGGGCTGAATGGCCTGTTCCTGTTCCTGTGTAACAGGCTCGAGGGGCTGAATGGCCTCCTCCTGTTTCTGTGTAACAGGCTCGAGGGGCTGAATGGCCTCCTCCTGTTTCTGTGTAACAGGCTCGAGGGGCTGAATGGTCTCCTCCTGTTCCTGTGTAACAGGCTCGGGGGGCTGAACGGCCTCCTCCTGTTACTGTGTAACAGGCTCGAGGGGTTGAATGGCCTCCTCCTGTTCCTGTGTAACAGGCTCGAGGGGCTGAACGGCCTCCTCCTGTTCCTGTGTAACAGGCTCGAGGGGCTGAACGGCCTCCTCCTGTTCCTGTGTAACAGGCTCGAGGGGCTGAATGGCCTCCTCCTGTTCCGGTGTAACAGGCTCGAAGGGGCTGAATGGCCTCCTCCTGTTCCTGTGTAACAAGCTCGAGGGGCTGAATGGCCTCCTTATGTTCCTGTGTAACAGGCTCGAGGGGCTGAACAGCCTCCTCCTGTTCCTGTGTAACTGCCCCGAGGGGCTGAATGGCCTCCTCCTGTTCCTGTGTAACAGGCTCAAGGGGTTGAATGGCCACCTCCTGTTCCTGTGTAACAGGCTCGGGAGGCTGAATGGCCTCCTCCTGTTCCTGTGTAACAGGCTCGGGAGGCTGAATGGCCTGTTCCTTTTCCTGTGTAACAGGCGCGAGGGGCTGAATGGCCTCCTCCTGTTACTGTGTAACAGGCTCGAGGGGTTGAATGGCCTCCTCCTGTTCCTGTGTAACAGGCTCGAGGGGCTGAATGGCCTCCTCCTGTTCCTGTGTAACAGGCCCGAGGGGGCTGAATGGCCTCCTCCTGTTCCTGTGTAACAGGCTCGGGGGGCTGAATGGCCTCCTCCTGTTCCTGTGTAACAGGCCCGAGGGGGCTGAATGGCCTCCTCCTGTTCCTGTGTAACAGGCTCGAGGGGCTGAATGGCCTCCTCCTGTTCCTGTGTAACAGGCTCGGGGGGCTGAATGGCCTCCTCCTGTTCCTGTGTAACAGGCTCGGGGGGCTGAATGGCCTCCTCCTGTTCCTGTGTAACAGGCTCGGGGGGCTGAATGGCCTCCTCCTGTTCCTGTGTTGAGTCTCGAGGGGCGGAATGGCCTCCTCCTGTTCCTGTGTAACAGGCTCGAGGGGCTGAATGGCCTCCTCCTGTTCCTGTGTAACAGGCTCGAGGGGCTGAATGGCCTCCTCCTGTTCCAGTGTAACAGGCTCGAGGGGCTGAATGGCCTGTTCCTGTTCCTGTGTAACAGGCTCGAGGGGGCTGAATGGCCTCCTCCTGTTCCTGTGTAACAGGCTCGAGGGGCTGAATGACCTCCTCCTGTTTCTGTGTAACAGGCTCGAGGGGCTGAATGGGCCTCCTCCTGTTCCAGTGTAACAGGCTCGAGGGGCTGAATGGCCTCCTCCTGTTCCTGTGTAACAGGCTCGAGGGGCTGAATGGCCTCCTCCTGTTCCGGTGTAACAGGCTCGAAGGGGCTGAATGGCCTCCTCCTGTTCCTGTGTAACAGGCTCGAGGGGCTGAATGGCCTCCTTATGTTCCTGTGTAACAGGCTCGAGGGGCTGAACAGCCGCCTCCTGTTCCTGTGTAACTGCCCCGAGGGGCTGAATGGCCTCCTCCTGTTCCTGTGTAACAGGCTCGAGGGGTTGAATGGCCACCTCCTGTTCCTGTGTAACAGGCTCGAGGGGCTGAATGGCCTCCTCCTGTTCCTGTGTAACAGGCTCGAGGGGCTGAATGGCCTCCTCCTGTTCCTGTGTAACAGGCGCAAGGGGCTGTATGGCCTCCTCCTTTTCCTGTGTAACAGTCTCGAGGGGGCTGAATGGCCTGTTACTGTTCCTGTGTAACAGGCTCGAGGGGCTGAATGGCCTCCTCCTGTTCCTGTGTAACAGGCCCGAGGGGCTGAACGGCCTCCTCCTGTTCCTGTGTAACAGGCTCGAGGGGCTGAATGACCTGCTCCTGTTCCTGTGTAACAGGCTCGAGGGGCTGAATGACCTGCTCCTGTTCCTGTGTAACAGGCCCGAGGGGCTGAACGGCCTCCTCCTGTTCCTCTGTAACAGGCTCGAGGGGCTGAATGACCTCCTCCTGTTCCTGTGTAACAGGCCCGAGGGCTGAACGGCCTCCTCCTGTTCCTGTGTAACAGGCCCGAGAGGCTGAACGGCCTCCTCCTGTTCCTGTGTAACAGGCTCGAGGGGCTGAACGGCCTCCTCCTGTTCCTGTGTAACAGGCCCGAGAGGCTGAACGGCCTCCTCCTGTGAGTTTCCTGCCTCCGCCACTAACGGCTGCTTTCTGTGTTCGTTGACAGGACGCGGGGGGTTGGAGGAGAAACCCCCAGAGATGCGAGCCCCTCCCTCCACCCCGGGGGAGGCACGGTCGGAGGGGCACACCACGGTTTCCCCGGCGCCGCAGCTCGGCCCGGCCCAGGACAGCTCTGGAGCAAGCAGGCGGGAGGATGGCGCGCGCCCAAGGAAGCAGCTGGACAAGAGCGAGGTGGCGGTGCTGATCCTCGTACCCGCCACCCTCCTACTTCTCTCTGTCATCGCCTACCTGAGCTGCAGAAAGAAAGGGCGAAAAGGTAAGAACGACTGTTCCTTTAAACACTTCATTCACAGGATCATAGAACCACACAGCCCAGAAGGAGGCCATTCGGCCCATCGTGCCTGTACCGGCTCTCTGGTAGAGCCTCTGCTCGTTCCCCAGAACCCCTGCATATCTTTCCCTTTCAAGTATTTATCCGATTCCCTTTTGAAAGTTGCTACTCAACTGACGTCCTTTCCTGCAGACTTTTATTCCACAATTGCATTCAAAACTTTCATTCGTGGTTTCTCCTCTCCCTCGCCCCTTTAAGGGCCTCCGGCGGGAAGGGCTGGACTCTACCTCTTCCCTCCCTCCGCAGCCATCCTGACTTGGAAGCATATCGGCCGTTCCTTCATCGTCGCTGGGTCAAAATCCTGGAACTCCCTCCCTAACAGCACCTTCACCACACGGACTGCAGCGGTTCAAGAAGGCGGCTCACCACCACCTTCTCGAGGGTGATTAGGGATGGGCAATAAATGCCGGCCTTGCCAGCGACGCCCACATCCCAGGAACGAATTTTAAAAGAAAAAGCCCTGAAACAGGGCAGCCCTTCCGGCCCCGTTAGGATGGACTCGTTCCTCTCTCTTGAACACAGCGGACTCGGGATCGGGTTCCGTTCCCCTGGTACCCCTGCCGCTGATCCCGTGCGGGATTAGACAGTGAGTGCCGGCGGGCTGTTCGGCCACGGGAGGAAGCGCAACTCAGTCCAAAGTTTGACTTAGGCTCAGTGCACGGCCAAGCACTAAACCCACCAGCGCACCATCGGAATAGTCTTAGATTAGATTGTACAAAGTGCGATTCCACCGTGTGCTATCACCGACCCCTCCTCCTCCAACGGGTCCCTGAAACTGGCCAGGAGCCAGGCCACAACTGCTACCGCCCAGGGCCGGCCTTATCTGAGGAAGGATGTCCTTATTTGAGGAAGGATGTTCTTGCCATGGAAGGAGTTCAGCGAAGATTCACCAGGCTGATACCTGGGATGGCAGAAATGACATATGAGGAGAGATTGGGTCGATTGGGCTTATACTCGCTGGAGTATAGAAGAATGAGAGGGGATCTCATCGAAACATATAAAATTCTGACAGGTCTGGACAAACTAGATGCAGGAAGAATGTTCCCGATGGTCGGAGAGTCCAGAACCAGGGGTCACAGTCTAAGGATAAGGGGTAAGCCATTTTGGACTGAGATGAGGAGGAATTTCTTCACCCAGAGAGTGGTGAACCTGTGGAATTCTCTACCACAGAAGGTAGTTGAGGCCAAGTCATTAAATATATTCAAGAAGGAGTTAGATATATTTCTTAAAGCTAAAGGGATCAAGGGATATGGGGAGAAAGCAGGGACAGGGTACTGAATTTGGATGATCAGCCATGATCTCATCGAATGTTGGAGCAGGCTCGAGGGGACGAATGGCCTACTCCTGCTCCTATCTTCTATGTTTCTATGTTAAATGGCGCCCAGGGCGAACTTGTATTTTGCCACCCCTCTCTTTGCGTTTAAGTATTCAGTGGCATTAGTGAAACGTTTCAGAACTAAAGCTGTAATCGCAAAAGTTATTTATAATTTAACTAATAAACAATACAAGTCATAAAAAAAACATTGCAGCTAAGTGCCAAATAAACTAAACATTAAAATAAACACTAAACTAACAATAACAAATAAAAAAACTTTTTTCACCGAGCTATTTTGAGCCACATCATTCTCGATAGACAGGATGGGCGGCGAAGATTGCCTGGCGTCTGCCACGGTCGATCGCAAATATGTTTTTATGAGCTTCGACTTCGAGAAACTCCGTTCGCTGCTCGCCACCGATACGGGCACGGTTAACAGGATCCTGAGTGCTCTCCATTGCCCTCGATACGGGCAGGGTTAACAGGATCCTGAGTGCTCTCCATTGCCCTCGATACGGGCAGGGTTAACAGGATCCTGAGTGCTCTCCATTGCCCTCGATACGGGCAGGATTAACAGGATCCTGAGTGCTCTCCATTACCCTCGATACGGGCAGGGTTAACAGGATCCTGAGTGCTCTCCATTGCCCTCGATACGGGCAGGGTTAACAGGATCCTGAGTGCTGTCCATCGCCAGCGATACGGACACGGTTAACAGGATCCTGACTGCTCTCCATCGCCACCGAAGTTCTTCGCAGAGGTTGACGCCATTAATGTCAGACCCTCTTGACCGCGGTGCCCTGGGTGGTTGCCCACGTCGCTCCGTGTGGCCGGCCCTGCTGCCATTCACACGGCCAGCATCCAGCATCTGCGTGAGAGCGTCCCTCGCCAACAAAGCCATCCCCTGCGATTATCCTCCTGCCTTCCTGTGGCAGTGTGGCTAGCATCCAAGTTGATGCGTTCCTCCTCACTCCCCGTGACATAAATGAGGTAAAGACTAGTGCGCTAAGTGCCTGGGTTGTGTGGGGAATGACAGGCACAGGGCAGCACTACAGAGAGTGGCCCTCGAGTAACACCTCGGCCTGGGTCATGGCCCCCGGCAGAGTGTCTCACCTCCTGACTCCCCAAAGCCTCTCCGCCATCTACAAGGCACAAGTCAGGAGTGTGATGGAATACTCTCCACTTTCCTGGATGAGTGCAGCTCCAACAACACTTCAAGAAGCTCGACACCATCCAGGACAAAGCAGTCCGCTTGATTGGCACCCCATCCACCACCTTAAACATTCACTCCCTCCACCACCGGCGCACCGTGGCTGCAGTGTGTACCATCTACAAGATGCACTGCAGCAACTCGCCAAGGCTTCTTCGGCAGCACCTCCCAAACCCGCGACCTCTTCCACCTAGAAGGACAAGGGCAGCAGGCGCATGGGAAGACCACCACCTCCAAGTTCCCCTCCAAGTCACACACACCATCCCGACTTGGAAATATATCGGCCGTTCCCTCATCGTCGCTGGGTCAAAATCCTGGAACTCCCTCCCTAACAGCACTGTGGGAGCACCTTCACCACACGGACTGCAGCGGTTCAAGAAGGCAGCTCACCACCACCTTCCCAAGGGCAACTAGGGATGGGAAATAAATGCCGGCCTTGCCAGTGACGCCCACATCCCCAGAATTAATTTTTAACAAAGTGATAGTAACTCGGTCGTAGGACTTATTCTCACTTTTACCCAACTTTTTTTGCTCTCAGATCCTGTGTATCACATGGCTCCACACGAAAGCACTGAAGGTGTTTATGACGCTTTGTAGACACGCCGCTCGCACCAGCCGATATGGGGGATGACGCCAAACGTCTGCACTTTCAATACCTGTCGTTTCTAAACTTTCAAATCCCTCCATGGGCCTCGCTCCCCCTCCCTATCTCTGTAACCTCCTCCAGCCCTACCACCCTCCCAGATCTCTGCGCTCCTCCAATTCTGGCCTCTTGAGCATTCGCTGATTTTCAATCGCTCCACCATTGGCGGCCGTGCCTTCAGCTGCCTGGGCCCTAAGCTCTGGAATTCCCTCCCTGAACACCTCTACCTCTCTCTCTCTCTCTTCTCCTTTAAGACGCTGCTTAAAACCGACCTCTTTGACCAAGCCTGTCCTAATATCTCCTTAAGTGGCTCGATGTCAAGTTTGGTTTGATAATCGCTCCTGTGAAGCACCTTGGGATGTTTTACAACGTTAAAGGCGCTGGATAAATGAAACTTGACGATCAACGAATGAGGGGACCAATCAGGACAACGCAGCGAGCGCGCGTCCAGCGCCTTCTCCGTCCTGAGACACCGTTGCAATAGATCCGTTGTGAGTCACCAGCGCAAGACACCAAGCGCCGGCCAATAAATCTGCCAAGAACATCACCTCAGCCAAACGCAATGGGTTGAACACCAGCTCGGGTCTGCATTGTGGATCGACACTGTTCGACTTCACCGAGGCCTTCTCCCGAGTTCCAGACACATCCTTCCTCCTCCCTGCATCGTCACCGCGTCGAAATGGAGATCGGGCAGGAACGTGGAGTTGAGGTACAAGAGCAGCCATGATCTTATTGAATGGCGGAGCAGGCTCGAGGGGCCGAGTGGCCTACTCCTACTTCTTTTAGAATAAAATCAAGCCACATAGGAACAGGAGGAGGCCATTCAGCCCCCTTCGAGCCTGTTCCGCCATTCCATAACTCCAGGCTCCATACCCCTTTATACCCTTGTCTAGCAGAAATCTATCGATCTCAGATTTCAAATTATTAATTGAGCTAGCATCTAATGCTTATTGTGGGAGAGGGTTCCACACTTCCACCACCCTTCATGCGAAGAAATGTTTCCTAACTTCTCTCCTGAATCTACTCATCGCATTCTCCCTGACACTGGCTCAACCTTTCTCAGCACTTGGCGACATTTTTCTACATTGAGGGGCTTTACGACTGCAAGTTAAACTGAGCAACTGTCTCTCCTCTCTCAATCTTCCCTACTTACAATCTTCAGGGGTTTGGAAACCACAAGTTTGCTGTCACCTATCTGGATTAACCGCACCGTCTCTCCTACTCTTCCAGTCTTCGTGATGTCCAGCACTGTGGGCCTTGCTTCCTCCCCTTATAAAACAAATCCTCACGCTTACCTTGTGACTGTCACTGTCTCTGCTAAAGGTATGTAATATGCAAGATAAGCCACTATTAAATATTACTCCAGCATTTCAGAATACGTTCCACGCCTCTGGTCTGTACGTCACAACCAATAGGTCACCAAGCCATGACCTCATCCCAAAAATGACATGACTCGTTGATGGATCTGGTCCTTGGCTCCTCGCTTTACTCGGTTACATCAGAATTTTTAGGAATAGGAAAGGCCAGTAGACCCAACTTGATTGATGGATCTCAACCCTGCTTCCTTGGTTGTAATCTACCAAAATTCCCTGGATTCTGGAGAGGTCCCAGCGGATTGGAAAACTGCAAATGTAACGCCCCTATTCAAGAAAGGAGGGAGACAGAAAGCAGGAAACTATAGACCAGTTAGCCTAACATCTGTCATCGGGAAAATGCTGGAATCCATTATTAAGGAAGTAATAGCAGGACATTTAGAAAATCATAAGACAATCAAGCAGAGTCAACATGGTTTTATGAAAGGGAAATCGTGTTTGACAAATTTGCTAGAGCTCTTTGAGGATGTAACAAACAGGGTGGATAAAGGGGAACCAGTAGATGTAGTGTACTGTATTTGGATTTCCAGAGGGCATTCGATAAGGTGCCATATAAAAGGTTACTGCACAAGATAAGAGCTCACGGAGTTGGAGGTAATATATTAGCATGGATAGGAGATTGGCTAACTAACCGAAACAGAGAGTCGGGATAAATGGGTCATTTTCCGGTTGGCAAACTGTAACTAGTGGGGTGCCACAGGGATCAGTGTTGGGGCCTCAACTATTTACAATCTATATTAATGACTTGGATGAAAGGACCGTGTGTACTGTAGCCAAATTTGCTGATGATACAAAGATAGGTGGGTTAGCAAGTTGTGAGGAGGACACAAAGAGTCTGCAAAGGGATATAGATAGGTTAAGTGAGTGGGCAAAAATTTGGCAGATGGAGTATAATGTGGGAAAGTGTGAGGTTATCCACTTTGGAAGGAAGAATGAAAAAGCAAATTATTATTTAAATGGAGTGAGACTACAAAATGCTGCGGTACAAAGGGATCTGGGGGTCCTGGTACATGAAACACAAAAAATTAACATCTGGGTACAGCAAGTAGTTAGGAAGACTAATGGAATGTTGGCCTTTATTGCAAGGGGTTTGGAATATAAAAGTAGGGAAGTTTTGATGCAACTTTACAGGGTGCTGGTGAGACCGCACCTGGAGTACTGCGAACAGTTTTGGTCTCCATATTTAAGGAAGGATATACTTGCATTGGAGGCAGTTGAGAGAAGGTTCACAAGGTTAATTCCAGAGATGAAGGGGTTGACGTATGAGGAAATGTTGAGCAGGTTGGGCCAATACTCATTGGAGTTTAGAAGAATGAGAGGTGATCTTGTTGAAACATACAAGATTCTGAGGGGGATTGACAGGGTGGATGCTGAGAGGATGTTTCCCCTAGTGGGGGTTACTAGAACTAGGGGGCATAGTTTCAGAATAAGTGGTCGCCCATTTAAGACGGAGATGAGGAGGAATTTCTTCTGTCAGAGGGTCGTGAATCTTTGGAATTCTCTACCCCAGAGAGCTGTGGAGGCGGAGTCAATGAATATATTCAAGGCGGAGATTGACAGACATTTGAACTACAAGGGATATGGGGAGAGAGCGGGAAAGTGGTGTTGAGGTCGAAGATCAGCCATGATCTTATTGAATGGCGGAGCAGGCTCGAGGGTCCGATTGGCCGACTCCTGCTCTTGTTTCTTATGTTCTTAAACTCTGTACGTGTCGGTTCCACCAACCACTTTCTCAACAAATCACTCAATCCCTCAACCCCACCTTCTTCCCATATCCCTCAATCCCACATTCTCCCCATAACCCTCAATCCCACCTACCCCACCTTCTCATCATATCCCTCAACCCCACATTCTCCCCATATTCCTCAATCCCACATTCTCAACAAATCACTCAATCCCACTTACCCACCTTCTCCCCATAGCCCTCAATCCCACCTTCTCCCCGTATCCCTCAACCCCACCTTCTCCCCGTATCCCTCAACCCCACCTTCTCCCCATATCCCCCAACCCCACCTTCTCCCCGTATCCCTCAACCCCACCTTCTCCCCATATCCCCCAACCCCACCTTCTCCCCGTATCCCTCAACCCCACCTTCTCCCCATATCCCTCAACCCCTACCTTCTCCCCATATCCCTCAACCCCACCTTCTCCCCATATCCCTCAACCCCACCTTCTCCCCATATCCCTCAACCCCACATTCTCCCCATAGCCCTCAATCCCACCTTCTCCCCATATCCCTCAACCCTACCTTCTCCCCATGCCCCTCAATCCCACTTCTCCCCATGTCCCTCAATCCCACCTATCCACCTCCTCACCACGTTGCCTCAGGCTCTTTCCTCTCTATAAACACATCTAACAGTCGCCAGACCCATCGTGCCTTCTGTGGTCCCTCTGCGTCCGTTCCACCTGGTCTTCTCCTGGCTCCTGCAGAGACCTCTTTCCCCTCTGGTGCTCTGCCCCGAGCCCAGGAAACAGTTGTCCGTTCCCTCCCCCACCTGTGTAATGTTTGGGTCCCAGCCGGTGCAGAATCATCGCCAGACTCCAAGGACGTTGGAGCACTTTGGGACACAACATTGATTTGGAATCGATAGTTCAGCAAAGGAGACACATCAAGGGCACATGTGCAATTCATTCTATTGTGTATATTTTTTTGCATCCTATCCTATTTGTAAAATTAAACTATCTTTAGGGTCAGATGGCACAGTGGGTAAATGCACAGCTTAGTGTAGTGTCAGGTTATATCACTTAAGAAGGTTCCAGGTTGAGTTTGGGTGGCAGTAGAGGGACATCAGTTGCCCTGGGTTAGGTGGGGGAAGGTTTTTTTAAAATTCGTTTATGGAATGTGGGCGTCGCTGGCAATGCCAGCATTTATTGCCCATTCCCTAATTGCCCTTGAGAAGGTGGTGGTGAGCCGCCTTCTTGAACCGCTGCAGTCCGTGTGGTGAAGGTGCTCCCACAGCGCTGGTAGGGAGGGTGTTCCAGGATTTTGACCCGGCGACGATGAAGGAACGGCCGATATATTTCCAAGTCAGGACGGTGTGTGACTTGGAGGGGAACTTGGAGGTGGTGGTGTTCTGGTAAATCTGCGCTGCTCCCCCTCCAAGGCCAATATATTCTTGCTGTGGTGCGGGGCCCAGAACTGAAGGCAGTTGCCCCAGATGGGGTTCTACCCACTGAGCCACAGCCAGCCAGGGTGATTGGTGAATGGGCAAAGTTAACCCGCCCCTCCGATTTCTCCCTCCCTGCAGAACGGCAGGGAACGCCCACTGACCTCTGCACTGGATGTGCCCATCCCTTGTTAAAAATATTACCCAGCATGCCAGCAGACATGGTGAATGGTAGGTGGGCACTAGAGGTCGCCAACCCTCCAGGATTGCCCAGGACACTCCAGGAATCAATCATTGATCTCCGGGACACTGCGGTGAGCAGCACCCGGGAGAAAAATCAGCGGGGCGTCAAATAAAACGGTACTTTATATCAAAAAAAAAATGAATCACTTTTCTCTGTCAGTTATCAGACATGGGGAAAAAGCGATGATACCTCCAGGAACATGTCCGCCAGAGTTGGTAACTGGTGCCCGATGTTGGCGATGGTCTTACTGTGCCGTTGATGAGTGTACAGGTTCTCAAACTAAATATCACGCATGGATGGGGAAGCTAGATAAGCACATGAGGGAGGGAGGAATAGAAGGTTGTGCTGGTGGGGTGAGATGAAGAGGGCCGGGAGGAGGCTCGAGTGGAACACAAGCACCGGCACGGACCTGTTGGGCCGAATGGCCTGTTTCTGAATTGTAAATACTGTGTAACAAATCTGATTATTTTTTGAACGATCGTCACCTGCTGTATGTGAGTCTATTTTTACAATAAAAACGTTTACAAGCCTCACATTTCCTTTTATGTTCGATTGAATCTCGTGTCTCATTTCCTGCACCCTCTGTACAGCCCCCGCCCCCAGTTTTATTGTAACCTATGTTGTCCCGGAGACCGTTCCTGAACCCTGTAATGATGAATCACCTCGGGCCACTTCGCACGGTGGGTGACCTGTGAACTCCGTCAGCTGTTGCTATGGAGAACAACATGGCAGCCATCTTTCCACCAGCCACGCCCCACATAAACTCCAGTCAGGTGAATCAGCAAGTTACATTTCTCTAATTGGTCGTACTGGTCGAGGGGGCGGGGCGGGGGGAGGGGGGAATTTGAGTCCGGAGATCGGGAGAACTCCTTTAGGGTCACGGAATCTTTAACGTCCACCGGAATGGATAGTTGGAACCTTGGGGCATAGGAACAAGAGTTGGCCGACCATTCAGCCCCTCGAGCCTGTTCCGCCATTCAATGAGATCATGGCCGATCTGTACCTCAACTCCGTTTACCTGCCTCTGATCCATATCCCTTGGTACCTTTACCCAACAAAAATCTAGCGATCTAAGCCATGAACGTTTCAATTGACCCCCAGCAACAACAGCCCTTTGGGGGAGAGAGTTCCAGATTTCCACCACCCTTTGTGTGAAGAAGTGCTTCCTGACATCGCCCCGCAACGGCCTGGCTCTAATTTTAAGGTTGTTCTGGACTCCCCCCACCAGAGGAATTGGTTTCTCTCTATCTACCCAATCAAATCCCGATATCATTTTAAACAGCTTCAAGTATTTTTGGAGTGCAGTCACTGTTGTAATGTAGGAAACGCGGCGGCCAATTTGCGCACAGCAAGGTCCCACAGACGGCAATGTGATAATATTCTGTTTTACTGCTGTCAACATTGAGGGCTACATATTGGCCAGGACACTGGAGGGAACTCCGTTGCTCTTCTTCGAAAAATAGTGCCGGGGGTTCTTTTAAGTCCACCTGAGATAGCAGACGGGGGCCTCGGTTTGACGTCTTATCGGAAAGACGGCAACTCCGACAGAGCAGCACTCCCACAGTACTGCCCCTCCGACAGTGCGGAGCTCCCTCAGTACTGCCCCTCCCACAGTGCGGCGCTCCCTCAGCACTGCCCCTCCCACAGTGCAGCACTCCCTCAGTACTGCCCCTCCCACAGTGCGGCACTCCCTCAGTACTGCCCCTCCCACAGTGCGGCGCTCCCTCAGTACTGCCCCTCCGACAGTGCGGTGCTCCCTCAGTACAGCCCCTCCGACAGTGCGGCACTCCCTCAGTACAGCCCATCCAACAGTGCAGCACTCCCTCAGTACTACCCCTCCGACAGTGCCGCGCTCCCTCAGTATTGCCCCTCCAACAGTGCGGCGCTCCCTCAGAACTGCCCCTCAGACAGTGCGGCGTTCCCTCAGTACTGCCCCTCCGACAGTGCAGCACTCCCTCAGTACTGCCCCTCCTACAGTGCGGCACTCCCTCAGTACAGCCTCTCCGATAGTGCGGCACTCCCTCAGTACTGCCCCTCCGAGAGTGCAGCGCTCCCTCAGTACTGCCCCTCCGACAGTGCGGTGCTCCCTCAGTACAGCCCCTCCAACAGTGCGGCACTCCCTCAGTACTACCCCTCCGAAAGTGCGGCGCTCCCTCAGCACTGCCCGTCCGACAATGCGGCGCTCCCTCAGTACCGCCCCTCCGACAGTGCAGCACTCCCTCAGTACTGCCCCTCCAACAGTGCGGCACTCCCTCAGTACAGCCCCTCTGACAGTGCGGCACTCCCTCAGTACTGCCCCTCTGACAGTGCGGCACTCCCTCAGCACCGCCCGTCCGACAGTGCGGCGCTCCCTCAGCACCGCCCGTCCGACAGTGCAGCACTCCCTCAGTACTACCCCTCCGACAGTGCCGCGCTCCCTCAGTACTGCCCCTCCGACAGTGCGGCACTCCCTCAGTACAGCCCATCCAACAGTGCAGCACTCCCTCAGTACTACCCCTCCGACAGTGCCGCGCTCCCTCAGTATTGCCCCTCCAACAGTGCGGCGCTCCCTCAGAACTGCCCCTCAGACAGTGCGGCGTTCCCTCAGTACTGCCCCTCCGACAGTGCAGCACTCCCTCAGTACTGCCCCTCCTACAGTGCGGCACTCCCTCAGTACAGCCTCTCCGATAGTGCGGCACTCCCTCAGTACTGCCCCTCCGAGAGTGCAGCGCTCCCTCAGTACTGCCCCTCCGACAGTGCGGTGCTCCCTCAGTACAGCCCCTCCAACAGTGCGGCACTCCCTCAGTACTACCCCTCCGAAAGTGCGGCGCTCCCTCAGCACTGCCCGTCCGACAATGCGGCGCTCCCTCAGTACCGCCCCTCCGACAGTGCAGCACTCCCTCAGTACTGCCCCTCCAACAGTGCGGCACTCCCTCAGTACAGCCCCTCTGACAGTGCGGCACTCCCTCAGTACTGCCCCTCTGACAGTGCGGCACTCCCTCAGCACCGCCCGTCCGACAGTGCGGCGCTCCCTCAGTACCGCCCCTCCGACAGTGCGGCGCTCCCTCAGTACTGCCCTCCGACAGTGCGGCGCTCCCTCAGTACTGCCCCTCCGACAGTGCGGCGCACCCTCAGTACTGCCCCTCCGACAGTGCGGCGCTCCCTCAGTACTGCCCCTCCGACAGTGCGGCGCTCCCTCAGTACTGCCCCTCCGACAGTGCGGCGCTCCCTCATTACTGACCCTCCGACAGTGCGGCGCTCCCTCAGTACTGCCCCTCCGACAGTGCGGCGCTCCCTCAGTACTGCCCCTCCGACAGTGCGGCGCTCCCTCAGTATTGCCCCTCCGACAGTGCAGCGCTCCCTCAGTACTGGCGCTGGGATTGTCAGCCTAGACTTTTGTGCTCAAGTCTCTGGAGAGTGCCTTGAACCCACGACCTTTGTGTTCTCAGAGGCAAAGCGTGCCAGCACACTGACCCACTGCTTAATGGACTGCAGGGGCGGCACTGCCTGAAGCACAAGAAGCAATGAAGTCATGCACGGGGTTCTCAAGCAGGCAGTGAAATGTCGGTGTTGAAAAAATTCTCAATTACAACATTTAGCGTTTGAGCGGAGTTCTGAGGGAGTTCCCAGACTGCAGCAATATCGCAACGGCGGACTTTTTGCAGTCGGTGATTTCAAATAAACAAAGTAATTTCCCATCTCTAGGACACTTTCTCGCGCTGTGTGCCTGCTTTCTCCCTGTCACACGCCCAAATTCCAGGCCTGTTGGTCGCCAGGCAACCTGCTGCCGGCACTCTGCCAATGCTGCTGCCGAAAGAAATGCCACGGGAGATCGTCTCAGGCTCTGTCGATCTCTGTCACTCACCGCCCTGCGTTTCCCTCTGACAGCACGGCTGAGGTCAGGGCCGACCCGTGAGCGTAACCGCGGCATGATCAAAAGCAAACCAAGCACTGGGTTTTATTGCTAGAGGGTTAAACTTGAAAAGTAGAGAAGTTATGCTAAACTTGTACCAAATCCTGGTAAGACCACACTTGGAGCACTGTGTACAATTCTGGTCGCCACATTATAAAAAGGATATGGAGGCACTGGAGAGGGTGCAGAGAAGATTTACAAGGATGATACCAGAACTGAGAGGTTATAACCATCAGGAAAGATTGAACAGGCTGAGGGTCTTTTATCTAGAAAAGAGAAGGCTGAGGGGACAACCTGATAGAGGTCTTTAAAATGATGAAGGGGGTTCAATAGGGTGGACGTAGAGAAGATGTTTCCACTTGTGGGGCAGACCAGAACTAGAGGCCATCAATATAAGATAGTCACTGATAAATCCAATAGGGAATTCAGGAGAAACTTCTTTACCCAGAGAGTGGTGAGAATGTGGACTCGCTACCACAGGGAGTGGTTGAGGCGAATAGTATAGATGCATTTAAGGGGAAGCTGGATAAACACATGAGGGAGAAGGGAAGAGAGGGTTATGCTGATAGAGTTAGATGAGGAAAGACGGGAGGACTGGTTGGGCCGAATGGCCTCTGTCTGTGGCGTATATCCTATGTAATCCTATGTCCCACCTCTCCCCAGCACGGGGGTCTGAGCAGGCGCGTCCCCTCCCCACCGCTAATGGCGACACGCTCCACGTTCTTAGCTGGTTCCCTTCTTTCTTTATCCCGTCCGAGTGAATTTCAGTCCGAACCGTGGGGGCGGAAAAGGGCAAACGCTTTTCCAATTCCAGCACCCAAAGGGGAATTTTAACTCCCGCCCCTCTCCGGCCCGAACCGGGCGGGACTGGAGTTAAAATTGAGCCTGGCTCCATTTTTCCACTCCACGCCCGGGGTTTAACGCTGTGGCTTCTTCTAGTGGCCTGAATCAGGCAGGAGCCTCAACAACATATGCTAATACGATGCACGTATGACCCTGGGGGCATTGTCATGGCGTACTGCGTACAGCGCGGCTATGGGCTCCCCCACGCAGTAAGACCTGAGAGAGAAGAGGTGGAGGCCATAAGAGGAAGTCCTTCAAACCCATCTACCCATCTCCTGACCAAATCCCTCAATCCCACCTCCTGACCAAATCCCTCAATCCCACCTCCTGACCAAATCCCTCAATCCCACCTCCTGACCAAATCCCTCAATCCCACCTCCTGACCAAATCCCTCAATCCCACCTCCTGACCAAATCCCTCAATCCCACCTCCTGACCAAATCCCTCAATCCCACTGCACCACCTCCTGACCAAATCCCTCAATCCCACCTCCTGACCAAATCCCTCAATCCCACTGCACCACCTCCTGACCAAATCCCTCAATCCCACCTCCTGACCAAATCCCTCAATCCCACTGCACCACCTCCTGACCAAATCCCTCAATCCCACCTCCTGACCAAATCCCTCAATCCCACTGCACCACCTCCTGACCAAACACCTCAATCCCACCTCCTGACAAAATCCCTCAATCCCACCTCCTGACCAAATCACTCAATCCCACTGCACCACCTCCTGACCAAATCCCTCAATCCCACCTCCTGACCAAATCACTCAATCCCACTGCACCACCTCCTGACCAAATCCCTCAATCCCACCTCCTGACAAAATCCCTCAATCCCACTGCACCACCTCCTGACCAAATCCCTCAATCCCACCTCCTGACAAAATCCCTAAATCCCACTGCACCACCTCCTGACCAAACCCCTCAATCCCACCTCCTGACAAAATCCCTCAATCCCACCTCCTGACAAAATCCCTCAATCCCACCTCCTGACAAAATCCCTCAATCCCACCTCCTGACCAAATCCCTCAATCCCACCTCCTGACCAAATCCCTCAATCCCACCTCCTGACCAAATCCCTCAATCCCACCTCCTGACCAAATCCCTCAATCCCACTGCACCACCTCCTGACCAAATCCCTCAATCCCACCTCCTGACCAAATCCCTCAATCCCACCTCCCGACCAAATCCCTCAATCCCACCACCTGACCAAATCCCTCAATCCCACCTCCCCACCTCCTGACCAAATCCCTCAATCCCACCTCCCCACCTCCTGACCAAATCCCTCAATCCCATCTCCCCACCTCCTGACCGAATCCCTCAATCCCACCTCCCCACCTCCTGACCAAATCCCTCAATCCCACCTCCCCACCTCCTGACCAAATCCCTCAATCCCATCTCCCCACCTCCTGACCAAATCCCTCAATCCCACCTCCCCACCTCCTGAACAAATCCCTCAATCCCACCTCCTGACCAAATCCCTCAATCCCCCCTCCCCACCTCCTGAACAAATCCCTCAATCCCACCTCCCCACCTCCTGACCAAATCCCTCAATCCCCCCTCCCCACCTCCTGAACAAATCCCTCAATCCCACCTCCTGACCAAATCCCTCAATCCCACCTCCTGACCAAATCCCTCAATTCCACCTCCGCACCTCCTGACCAAATCCCTCAATCCCACCTCCCTATCTCCTGACCAAACCCCTCAATCCCAACTCCTGACCAAATCCCTCAATCCCACCTCCTGACCGTTTCTCCCTCAATCCCACCTCCTGACGGAATCCCTCAATCTCACCTCTTGACCGAATCCCTCAATCCCACCTCCCCATCTCCTGACCAAATCCCTCAATCCCACCTCCTGACCGTTTCTCCCTCAATCCCACCTCCTGACCAAATCCCTCAATCCCACCTCCTGACCAAATCCCTCAATCCCACCTCCTGACAAATCCTTCAATCCCACCTCCTGACCAAATCCCTCAATCCCACCTCCTGACCAAATCCCTCAATCCCACCTCCTGACCAAATCCTTCAATCCCACTTCCTGACCAAATCCCTCAATCCCACCTCCTGACCAAATCCCTCAATCCCATCTCCCCACCTCCAGACCAAATCCCTCAATCCCATCTCCCCACCTCCTGACCAAATCCCTCAATCCCATCTCCCCACCTCCTGACCAAATCCCTCAATCCCATCTCCCCACCTCCTGACCAAATCCCTCAATCCCACCTCCCCACCTCCTGACCAAATCCCTCAATCCCATCTCCCCACCTCCAGACCAAATCCCTCAATCCCATCTCCCCACCTCCTGACCGAACCCGTTCCAGGTTCAAAAACACCCCTAGTTGTCTCTTGAACCCGTCAGTCGCAGTCACTTCAAGGGCTGTCGGAGGGAGCTAAGTCCTCAACTCGATCAGACACTGATTGAGTGAGTGATGCGGAGTCGGATGTTCCTGGAACTGAGCACCCCCTCCCCCGTCACTCAAGTCATTAACAGTGATAACTGACCCCCAGGTGAACTTTAGCTCCCAGTTGGAAAGTACCAAATTCGGTATCGGCATTTGTTACCTGCTCAGAGAGCGAGGAGATTTCCTGCTCCTCACAGCTCATTGACAATTGAATCATTAGCCAGAAAAAAGCGATTCATTCATACCAGGGTCAAGGCTCCGGTCACCATCAGAATACAGGAACAAGGAAAGGACACGAGGCCCGATAAACCTGCCTATTTCCCAGAAAAATCCCACCGTCTCAGCATATCCTGAATCCCACCTTCCCACCATATCCTGAATCCCACCTTCCCACCATATCCTGAATCCCACTTTCCCACCATATCCCTCAATCCCACTTTCCCACCATATCCTGAATCCCACCTTCCCACCATATCCTGAATCCCAACTTTCCACCATATCCTGAATCCCACTTTCCCACCATATCCCTCAATCCCACTTTCCCACCATCACCCTCAACCCCACCATATCCCACAATCCCACCTTCCCACCATCTCCCTCAACCCCACGATATCCCTCAATCCCACCTTCCCATCATATCCTCAATCCCACCTTCCCACCATATCCTCAATCCCACCTTCCCACCATATCCCTCAGTCCCACCTTCCCACCATGTCCCTCAATCCCACCTTCCCCCATATCCCCCAATCACACCTTCCCACCATATCCTCAATCATACCTTCCAACCATATCCTGAATCCCACCTTTCCACCATATTCCTCAATCCCATTTTCCCAACATCTCCCTCAATCCCACCTTCCCACCATATCCCTCAATCCCACCTTCCCACCATATCCTCAATCCCACCTTCCCACCATATCCCTCAATCTCACCTTCCCACCATATCCTGAATCCCACCTTTCCACCATATTCCTCAATCCCATTTTCCCAACATCTCCCTCAATCCCACCTTCCCACCATATCCTCAATCCCACCTTCCCACCATATCCCTCAATCTCACCTTCCCACCATATCCTGAATCCCACCTTCCCACCATATCCCTCAATCCCACCTTCCCATCATATCCCTCAATCCCACTTTCCCACCATCTCCCTCAATCCCACCTTCCCACCATATCACTCAATCCCACCTTCCCATCATATCCTCAATCCACCTTCCCACAGTATCCTGAATCCCACCTTCCCACCATCTCCCTCAATCCCACCTTCCCACCATATCACTCAATCCCACCTTCCCATCATATCCTCAATCCCACCTTCCCACCGTATCCTGAATCCCACCTTCCCACCATATCTTCAATCCCACCTTCCCACAATATCCCTCAATCCCACTTTCCCACCATATCCTCAATCCCACCTTCCAACCATATCCTGAATCCCACCTTTCCACCATATCCCTCAATCCCATTTTCCCACCATCTCCCTCAATCGGACCTTCCCACCATATCCCTCAATCTCACCTTCCCACCATATCCTGAATCCCACCTTCCCACCATATCCCTCATCCCACCTTCCCACCATATCCTCAATCCCACCATATGCTCAATCCCACCTTCCCATCATATCCTCAATCCCACCTTCCCATCATATCCTCAATCCCACCTTCCCACCATATCCTCAATCCCACCTTCCCACCATATCCTCAATCCCACCTTCCCACCATATCCTCAATCCCACCTTCCAACCATATCCTGAATCCCACCTTTCCACCATATCCCTCAATCCCACTTTCCCACCATATCCTCAATCCCACCTTCCAACCAAATCCTGAATCCCACCTTTCCACCATATCCCTCAATCCCATTTTCCCACCATCTCCCTCAATCCCATTTTCTCACCATCTCCCTCAATTCCACTTTCCCACCATATCCTCAATCCCACCTTCCCACCATATCCTCAATCCCACCTTCCCACCATATCCTGAATCCCACCTTTCCACCATATCCCTCAATCCCATTTTCCTACCATCTCCCTCAATCCCACCCTCCCACCATATCCCTCAATCCCACCTTCCCATCAAATCCTCAATCCCACCTTCCCACCATATCCTTAATTCCACTTTCCCACCATATCCCTCAATCCCACCATCCCATCAAATCCTTAATCCCACTTTCCCACCATATCCCTGAATTCCACCTTCCTGCCATATCCTCAATCCCACCTTCCCATCATATCCTCAATCCCACTTTCCCACCATATCCTCAATCCCACCTTCCCATCAAATCCTCAATCCCACCTTTCCACCATATCCCTCAATCCCAGCTTCCCACCATATCCCTCAATCCCACCTTCCCACCATATCCTCAATCCCACCTTCCCACCATATCCCTCAATCCCACCTTCCCACCATATCCTCAATCCCACCTTCCAACCATATCCTCAATCCCACCTTCCAACCATATCCTCAATCCCACCTTCCCACCATATCCTCAATCCCACCTTCCAACCATATCCTGAATCCCACCTTCCCACCATATCCCTCAATCCCACCTTCCCACCATATCCTCAATCCCACCTTCCCACCATTTCCCTCAATCCCACCTTCCCACCATATCTTGAATCCCACCTTCCCACCATATCCCTCAATCCCACCTTCCCACCATATCCTCAATCCCACCTTCCCACCATCTCCCTCAATCCCACCTTCCCACCATATCCCTCAATCCCACCTTCCCACCATATCCTCAATCCCACCTTCCCACCATCTCCCTCAATCCCACCTTCCCACCATTTCCCTCAATCCCACCTTCCCACCATATCCTGAATCCCAACTGCCCACCATATCCTCAATCTCATCTTCCCACCATCTCCCTCAATCCCACTTTCCCACCATATCCCTCAATCCCACCTTCCCACCATATCCTCAATCCCACTTTCCCACCATCTCCCTCAATCCCACTTTCCCACCATATCCCTCAATCCCACCTTCCCACCATATCCTCAATCCCACTTTCCCACCATCTCCCTCAATCCCACTTTCCCACCATATCCCTCAATCCCACCTTCCCACCATATCCCTCAATCCTACCTTCCCACCATGTCCCTCAATCCCACCTTCCCACCATATCCTGAATCCCATTTTCCCACCATCTCCCTCAATCCCACTTTCCCACCATGTCCCTCAATCCCACCTTCCCACCATATCCTCAATCCCACCTTCCAACCATATCCTCAATCCCACCTTCCCACCATATCCTGAATCCCATTTTCCCACCATCTCCCTCAATCCCACTTTCCCACCATGTCCCTCAATCCCACCTTCCCACCATATCCTCAATCCCACTTTCCAACCATATCCTCAATCCCACCTTCCCACCATATCCCTCAATCCCACCTTCCCACCATATCCCTCAATCCCACCTTTCCACCATATCCACAATCCCACTTTCCCACCATATCCTCAATCCCATCTTCCCACCATCTCCCTCAATCTCACCTTCCAACCATATGCTCAATCTCACCTTCCCACCATAGAAACATAGAAACATAGAAAATAGGTACAGGAGTAGACCATTCGGTCCTTCGAGCCTGCACCGCCATTCAATGCGTTCATGGCTGAACATGCTACCTCAGTACCCCATTCCTGCTTTCTCGCCATACCCCTTGATCCCCCTAGTTGTGAGTGTTATATCTAACTCCCTTTTGAATATATTTAGCGAACTGGCCTCAACAACCTTCTGTGGAAGAGAATTCCATAGATTCACCACTCTCTGGGTGAAGAAGTTCCTCCTCAGCTCAGTCTTAAATGGCTTCCCCTTAATCCTTAGACTGTGACCCCTGGTTCTAGTTTTCCCTAACATTGGGAACATTCTGCCCGCATCTAATTTGTCTAAACCAGTCAGGATTTTAAATGTCTCTATAAGATCCCCCCTCATTCTTCTGAACTCCAGAGGATACAAGTTCAGTTGACCCAATCTTTCTTGATATGTCAGTCCGGCCATCCCAGGAATCAATCTAGTGAACCTTCGCTGCACTCCCTCAATAGCAAGAATGTCCTTCCTTAAGTTAGGAGACCAAAACTGCGCACAATACTCCAGGTGTGGCCTCGCCAAGGCCCTGTACAACTGCAGCATCACCTCCCTACTCCTGTACTCAAATCCCCTTACTATGAAGGCCATCATTCCGTTTGCTTTCTTGACTGCCTGCTGCACTTGCATTCCCACCTTCAGTGACTGATGTACCATGACGCCCAGGTCTCGTTGCACCTCCCCTTTCCCTAATCTGCCACCATTCAGGTAATAGTCCGCCTCTCTATTTTTACCACCAAAGTGGATAACCTCACATTTATCCACATTGTACTTCATCTGCCATACATTTGCCCATTCACCCAACCTGTCCAAGTCACTCTGTAGCCTCCTAGCATCCTCCTCATTGTTCACACTGCCTCCCAATTTAGTGTCATCCGCAAATTTGGAGATATTACATTTAATCCCTTCGTCCAAATCATTAATATATAATGTAAACAGCTGGGGTCCCAGCACCGAACCCTGCGGTACCCCGCTGGTCACTGCCTGCCATTCTGAAAAGTACCCATTTACTCCTACTCTTTGTTTCCTGTGTGCCAACCAGTTCTCAATCCACGTCAACACATTACCCCCAATCCCATGTGCTTTAACTTTGCTCACCAATCTCTTGTGTGGGACCTTGTCGAAGGCCTTCTGAAAGTCCAAATACACCACATCCACTGGTTCCCCCCTGTCCACCCTATTGGAAACATCCTCAAAAAATTCCAGAAGATTTGTCAAGCATGATTTCCCTTTCACAAATCCATGCTGACTTGGACCTATCATGTCGCCACTATCCAAATGGTCTGTTATGACATCTTTAATAATTGCTTCCATCATTTTACCCACGACCGATGTCAGGCTGACCGGTCTATAATTCCCTGCTTTCTCCCTCCCTCCTTTTTTAAAAAGAGGGGTTACATTGGCCACCCTCCACTCCATCGGAACTGATCCAGAGTCTAAGGAATGTTGGAAAATGATCGTCAATGCATCCACTATTTCCAAGGCCACCTCCTTAAGTACTCTGGGATGCAGACCATCAGGCCCCGGGGATTTTTCAGCCTTCAGTCCCATCAATTTCCCCAATACCTTTTCCCGACTAATAAGGATTTCCCTCAGCTCCTCCCTCTTACCAGATCCTCTGACCCCTTTTATTTCCGGTAGGTTGTGTGTGTCCTCCACAGTAAACACCGAACCAAAGTACTTGTTCAATTGATCTGCCATTTCCTTGTTCCCCATTACGACTTGCCCTGTTTCCGACTGCAGGGGACCTACGTTTGTTTTTACTAACCTCTTTCTTTTTACATATTTACATATCCTGAATCCCACCTTCCTACCATATCCCTCAATCTCACCTTCCTAACATATCCCTCAATCCCATTTTCCCACCATCTCCCTCAATCTCACCTTCCCACCATATCCCTCAATTCCACCTTCCCACCATATCCCTCAATCTCACCTTTCCACCATATCCCTCAATTTCACCTTCCCACCATATCCCTCAATCTCACCTTCCCACCATATCCTGAATCCCACCTTCCCACCATATCCCGGAACCCTTATCTCGACTCTCAAACAAGTCTTTAAATGAAAGTGTTTAAAGAAAGTGATTTGTTGTTAAACTATCCCGATGATGTTTCTCCCGGATTGCTCACAGCAGTGTTGGGGGGAGATTAATCATTGATTCGTGGAAACTCCGGGGCAGTCCTACCTTAACATCTCTGCACAGGGCTGGGGACGGAAGGGTGGAGAATAGAAATCGAATGTAGGTTGTCAACAACGGAAATCCCCCGAGGAGAGGCTCTGTACAGCCTCGCTGCTCAAGGGAGATGCAATTGACAGGAAATGGCTTGTGCCTGCCTCCTGTATAAAAGGGCCGCATCAAATCTCTCTCACTGTGCCTGAACTCTCTCGGTGTACGTGGAGTCCTCCTGCAGTTACTGGCTCTTGTCCTTCAACCTATTGGCCATGGACCTTCGTCACTGCACCCTGCTCCTGGTCCTCTTCCTCGCCTCCTGGGTCGCCGGTAAGTCTATCTCCAGCCCGGTCACCAGTCCACCCAGCCACCGGGGAGGAGAGGGAGACGGGGTGGTGGACAGACAGAGAGAGAGACACAGACCTGGGATCACAGCACAGAAAGGGTGAGACAGTCAGGGTCTGAGGGGGGTCAGCGTCTGAGGGGGTCAGAGTCCTGGGCAGGGGTCAGGGTCCTGGGCAGGGGTCAGGGTCCTGGGCAGGGGTCAGGGTCTGAGGGGTCAGGGTCCTGGGCAGGGGTCAGGGTCTGAGGGGTCAGGGTCCTGGGCAGGGGTCAGGGTCTGAGGGGTCAGGGTCCTGGGCAGGAGTCAGGGTCTGAGGGGTCAGGGTCCTGGGCAGGGGTCAGGGTCCTGGGCAGGGGTCAGGGTCCTGGGCAGGGGTCAGGGTCTGAGGGGTCAGGGTCCTGGGCAGGGGTCAGGGTCCTGGGCAGGGGTCAGGGTCCCAGAGTCAAAAACGGGACAGCGAAAAAGCTGAGAGATTCCGCCAGTTGAGTGTCACAGATACAAAGCCCAATTATAGAAATTAACTTCCAGATAGTTTATTAAGAAGAACAGAGTTTTATAAAATTGATAAGATTTAAGGAGCTCCTGAATATAGCCTCAGACAGACCAGTCAGCCCCGGCCCCTCCCCGAGCTCCCTCCCCGTGAGGCAAGGCGTTGGTTGCCGCGGGCGAAAGAGGCTGGGGTTGGGATGTGATGCCCACCGCAGTCGAATTGCCTGTCCAGCCGCTTGACTGGGGCTGCAGGCCCCCAGAGCAGCTATCGCCAGAATACCACGTCAGCGTCACGGGCCGGGAGGGGAGTGGGGCGGGTTGTGTCATTATTTTTGGCCACTTTCATTTGGAAGACTGTGCCCCTTTGAGTGACTGCAGATCGAAATGGGGGCCTCCTAATTGCTTGATTCAAATGATTCGCTCAGTCAATTTCTTTTGCATCAGAGAAAGGTTTGAATTATCAGGCGAGGACTGTGAGATTAGCCAATTTCAAAAGCTGACGGTTTCAGTAAAGATGCCGGGGAAAGCCCCTGGTTCAAAAGTCCCTTTATGGTGAATGATTGACACATGTCTCTCTATCTCTCTCTGTCTTCTCCACAGTGTTCAGTCAGCGACACTCAGGAAATACTGGGTCCAGATGCTGCAAAGGGGGGATTATGCTGGGGCCATTAAATAAAGAGTTGTTCCCAGCACTGAAGAATTATGTGCACTTGCCGAGTCATGGAAAGTGCCCAGAGTATCTCGAGTAAGTACTGAGCTTTGTATTTAAAGAATGCTTATCATGGTAATGTGATATCTGAGAGAGAACTTCAATCTGTGTCAGCCGCGGCTCAGTGGAGAGTTAGAAGGTTGTGTGTTCGAGCTCCACTCCACAGACCTGAGCACAAAAATCCAGGCTGACACTCCCAGGGAGTGCCGCACTGTCAGAGGGGCAGCACTGAGGGAGCGCCGCACTGTCGGAGGGGCAGTACTGAGGGAGTGCCGCACTGTCGGAGGGGCAGTACTGAGGGAGTGCCGCACTGTCAGAGGGGCAGTACTGAGGGAGCGCCGCACTGTCGGAGGGGCAGTACTGAGAGAGCGCCGCACTGTCGGAGGGGCAGTACTGAGGGAGTGCCGCACTGTCGGAGGGGCAGTACTGAGGGAGTGCCGCACTGTCGGAGGGGCAGTACTGAGGGAGCGTCGCACTGTCGGAGGGGCAGCACTGAGAGAGCGCCGCACTGTCGGAGGGGCAGTACTGAGGGAGTGCCGCACTGTCGGAGGGGCAGTACTGAGGGAGCGCCGCACTGTCGGAGGGTCAGTACTGAGGGAGCGCCGCACTGTCGGAGGGGCAGTACTGAGGGAGCGCCGCACTGTCGGAGGGGCAGTACTGAGGGAGCGCCGCACTGTCGGAGGGGCGGTACTGAGGGAGTGCTGCACTGTCGGAGGGGCGGTACTGAGGGCGCGCCGCACTGTCGGAGGGGGCGGTACTGAGGGAACGCCGCACTGTCGGAGGGGCAGTACTGAGGGAGCGCTGCACTGTCGGAGGGGCAGTACTGAGGGAGCGCTGCACTGTCGGAGGGGCAGTACTGAGGGAGCGCCGCACTGTCGGAGGGGCAGTACTGAGGGAGTGCTGCACTGTCGGAGGGGCAGTACTGAGGGAGTGCTGCACTGTCGGAGGGGCAGTACTGAGGGAGCGCTGCACTGTCGGAGGGGCAGCACTGAGGGAGCGCCGCACTGTCGGAGGGGCAGTACTGAGGGAGCGCCGCACTGTCGGAGGGGCAGTACTGAGGGAGTGCTGCACTGTCGGAGGTGCTGTCTTTCGGATGAGACATTAAACTGAGGCCCCGTCTGCTCTCTCAGATGGTTGTAAAAGATTCCGCGGGCACTATTTCGAAGAATGGCAGGGGAATTCTCCCCGATGTCCTGGCCAATATTTATCCCTCAACCAACATCACTAAAAAACAGATTATCTGGTCATTATCACTTTGCTGTTTGTGGGAGCTTGCTGTGTGCAAATTAGCTGCTGTGTTTCCCACATTACAACAGTGCCTACACTTGAAAAGTAATTCATTGCCTGTAAAGCGCTTTGAGACGCCCTGAGGTCGTGACATGCATTGTAGAAATGGAAAGTGTTTCTCTTTTTTCACTGTATAACACTGGGGTACAGTACTGGTGGGTACAGGTCTGTCACTGTATAACACTGCGGTACAGTACTGGTGGGTACAGGTCTGTCACTGTATAACACTGGGGTACAGTACTGGTGGGTACAGGTCTGTCACTGTATAACATTGGGGTACAGTACTGGTGGGTACAGGTCTGTCACTGTATAACACGGGTACAGTACTGGTGGGTACAGGTCTGTCACTAACACTGGGGTACAGTACTGGTGGGTACAGGTCTGTCACTAACACTGGGGTGCAGTACTTACATAGATACATAGAAAATAGGAGCAGGAGTAGGCCATCCGGCCCTTCGAGCCTGCTCCGCCATTTAATGAGATCATGGCTGATCCTCCAATTCAGTATCCCGTCCCTGCCTTCTCTCCGTAACCCTTAACCCCTTTTGCCTGTAGAAATATATCTAATTCCCTCTTAAATATATTTAATGAGCTGGCGTACACTGCCCTCTGTGGCAATGAGTTCCACAGGTTCACCACCCTCTGAGTGAAGAAATTCCCCCTCATTTCTGTCCTAAATGGTTTAGCCCTTATCCTTAAATGATGTCCTCTAGTTCTGTTCTCACCCGCCAAGGGAAACATTCCTTCTGCATCTAGTCTGTCTAGACCTGTCAGAATTTTATACACTTCTATGAGGTCCCCTCTCAATCTTCTAAACTCCAGTGTGTACATCCCTAAACTACATAGTCTCTCCTCATAGGTCAATCCCGCCATTCCTGGTATCAGCCTGGTGAATCGCCGCTGCACCCCCTCCATGGCAAGAACATCTTTCCTCAGATGAGGCGACCAAAACTGTACACAGTACTCGAGGTGTGGTCTCACCAGTGCCCTGTACAGCTGCAGCAAGGTATCCCTGTTCCTGTATTCCAACCCCTTTGCTATGAAGGCCAGCATACCGTTTGCCTTCTTGACCGCCTGTTGCACCTGCATGCTCGCCTTCAGTGACTGGTGTACAAGAACACCCAGGTCTCTCTGTACTTCCCCCTCTCCCAATTTATTGCCATTTAAATAATAATTTGCCCTCCCGTTCCTGCACCCAAGGTGGATAACTTCGCACTTGTCCACATTATAGTGCATCTGCCATTTATCCGCCCAATCACCCAGTCTGTCCAAATCGCTCTGGAGCTTCCTGGTCTCCTCCTCTGAGCCCACCCCCCCTCCTAGTTTAGTGTCGTCTGCAAATTTGGAAATGCTGCATCCGACTCCCTGATCCAGGTCATTAATGTAAATTGTGAACAGCTGGGGACCCAGGACAGATCCCTGTGGTACCCCACTTGTTACTGCCTGCCATTCAGAAAATGAGCCGTTTATTCCAACTCTCTGTTTTCTATCTGACAGCCAGTTCTCTATCCACGTCAATACTTTCCCCTTTATCCCATGAGCTTCAATTTTCCCTGCTAATCTTTTATGTGGGACCTTATCGAAGGCCTTTTGGAAGTCCAGGTACACCACATCTACTGGCTCTCCCCCATCTATTTTACCAGTTACTCCCTCAAAAAATTCCAATAGATTAGTCAAGCACGATTTACCCTTTGTAAATCCATGTTGACTCTGTCCTATCCTGTCCCCATTTGCTAAGTGCTCCGCTATTTCATCCTTAATGATGGACTCCAGCATTTTGCCCACAACTGATGTAAGGCTTACAGGTCTGTAATTACCTGCTTTTTCCCTACCCCCCTTTTTGAATAGTGGGGTAACGTTAGCTACCCTCCAATCCATGGGCACTGTTCCCGAGTCTAATGAATTCTGAAAAATCATACTTAGTGCATCCGCTATCTCTAGGGCCACCTCCTTCAGTACCCTAGGATGCATGTTATCAGGCCCTGGGGATTTGTCCGCCTTCAATCCCTTTAGCTTCCTTAACACCATATCCTTAGAGATATTGATTTGCGTCAGTTCCTCCTTTGCCAATGTCCCTATTTTTCCCGATATCCCAGGGAGGTTTTTTGTGTCTTCCTTCGTAAAGACTGACCCAAAGTATGCATTTAGTTGGTCTGCCATTTCCTTATTTCCCGTTATATATTCCCCCGTATCTGACTGCAATGGGCCAACTTTGGTTTTCACCAGTCTTTTCCTCTTGATATACTTATAAAAGCTTTTGGAGTTAGTTTTTATATTTTCCGCCAGCTTGCTTTCGTAAGCTATTTTGCCCCTCTTGATTAAGCCCTTTGTCCTCCTTTGCTCTATCTTAAACTGTTCCCAATCTTCCGCTCTGGCGCTTTTTTTGGCTATTTTATACGCCCTATCTTTGGATTTTATGCTGTCTCTAATTTCCCCTGTTATCCACGGTTGAGTCACCTTTTTAGATTTCCTTTTATGCCAGATTGGTATAAACAATTTTTGCAATTTTGTCATTCTATCTTTAAATGCTTGCCATTGTTTATCTACCTCCAGTCCTCCCAGGAACGTTGTCCAATCAGACCTACTCAGTTCCCGTCTAATGGCATCATAATTTCCCTTGTTTAAATTCAGGACCTTAGTCTCTGAGTCAATTTCTTCGCTCTCCATTTCGAGTGAGAAATCGATCATGTTATGATCGCTCTGACCCAAGGGTCCCCGTACAACAAGATTACTAATTAGTCCCTTCTCATTGCACAGTACCCAGTCCAATATAGCCTGTTCCCGAGTTGGTTCCTCGACATATTGATCCAGATAACCATCCCTTAAACACTCAAGGAATTCCTCCTCCTCATTATTTTTACTGATTAGGCTAGTCCAATCTATATGTAAGTTAAAGTCACCTATGATGACAGCTGTGCTCTTATTGCACGCTTCTCTAATTTCCCTCGTGATGCCCTCCCCAACCTCTATTTTACTATTTGGAGGCCTATATACCACTCCTATTAATGTTTTTCGCCCCTAGCTATTTCTTAGCTCCACCCATATAGATTCTGTATTAACTGAGTTAATATCCTTCCTTTCAATTGCATTTATCCCCTCTTTTACCAGTACTGGTGGGTACAGGTCTGTCACTGTATAACACGGGTACAGTACTGGTGGGTACTGGTCTGTCACTGTATAACACTGCGGTACAGTACTGGTGGGTACAGGTCTGTCACTGTATAACACTGGGGTACAGTACTGGTGGGTACAGGTCTGTCACTGTATAACACTCGGGTACAGTACTGGTGGGTACAGGTCTGTCACTGTATAACACTCGGGTACAGTACTGGTGGGTACAGGTCTGTCACTGTATAACACTGCGGTACAGTACTGGTGGGTACAGGTCTGTCACTGTATAACACTGGGGTACAGTACTGGTGGGTACAGGTCTGTCACTGTATAACACTCGGCTACAGTACTGGTGGGTACAGGACTGTCACTGTATAACACTGGGGTACAGTACTGGTGGGTACAGGTCTGTCACTGTATAACACTGGGGTACAGTACTGGTGGGTACAGGTCTGTCACTGTATAACACTGGGGTACAGTACTGGTGGGTACAGGTCTGTCACTGTATAACACTCGGGTACAGTACTGGTGGGTACAGGTCTGTCACTGTATAACACTGGGGTACAGTACTGGTGGGTACAGGTCTGTCACTAACACTGGGGTACAGTACTGGTGGGTACAGGTCTGTCGCTGTATAACACTGGGGTACAGTACTGGTGGGTACAGGTCTGTCACTAACACTCGGGTTCAGTACTGGTGGGTACAGGTCTGTCACTGTATAACACTGGGGTACAGTACTGGTGGGTACAGGTCTGTCACTAACACTGGGGTTCAGTACTGGTGGGTACAGGTCTGTCACTGTATAACACGGGTACAGTACTGGTGGGTACAGGTCTGTCACTGTATAACACGGGTACAGTACTGGTGGGTACAGGTCTGTCACTGTATTACACTGGGGTACAGTACTGGTGGGTAAAGGTCTGTCACTGTATTACACTGGGATACAGTACTGGTGGGTACAGGTCTGTCACTGTATAACACTGGGGTACAGTACTGGTGGGTACAGGTCTGTCACTGTATAACACTGGGGTACAGTACTGGTGGGTACAGGTCTGTCACTGTATAACGCTGGGGTACAGTACTGGTGGGTACAAGTCTGTCACTGTATAACACTGGGGTGCAGTACTGGTGGGTACAGGTCTGTCACTGTATAACACTGGGGTGCAGTACTGGTGGGTACAGGTCTGTCACTGTATAACACTGGGGTACAGTACTGGTGGGTACAGGTCTGTCACTGTATTACACTGGGGTACAGTACTGGTGGGTACAGGTCTGTCACTGTATAACACGGGTACAGTACTGGTGGGTACAGGTCTGTCACTGTATAACACTGGGGTACAGTACTGGTGGGTACAGGTCTGTCACTGTATAACACTCGGGTACAGTACTGGTGGGTACAGGTCTGTCACTGTATAGCATGGGTAGAGTACTGGTGGGTACAGGTCTGTCACTAACACTGGGGTACAGTACTGGTGGGGACGGGTCTGTCACTGTATAACACTGGGGTACAGTACTGGTGGGTGCAGGTCTGTCACCAACACTGGGGTACGGTACTGGTGGGTACAGGTCTGTCACTAACACTGGGGTACAGTACTGGTGGGTACAGGTCTGTCACTAACACTGGGGTACAGTAGTGGTCGGTACAGGTCTGTCACTAACACTGGGGTACAGTACTGGTGGGTACAGGTCTGTCACTAACACTGGGGTACAGTACTGGTGGGTACAGGTCTGTCACTAACACTGGGGTACAGTACTGGTGGGTACAGGTCTGTCACTGTATTACACTGGGGTACAGTACTGGTGGGTACAGGTCTGTCACTGTATAACACGGGTACAGTACTGGTGGGTACAGGTCTGTCACTGTATAACACTGGGGTACAGTACTGGTGGGTACAGGTCTGTCACTGTATAACACTCGGGTACAGTACTGGTGGGTACAGGTCTGTCACTGTATAGCATGGGTAGAGTACTGGTGGGTACAGGTCTGTCACTAACACTGGGGTACAGTACTGGTGGGTGCAGGTCTGTCACCAACACTGGGGTACAGTACTGGTCGGTACAGGTCTGTCACTAACACTGGGGTACAGTACTGGTGGGTACAGGTCTGTCACTAACACTGGGGTACAGTACTGGTGGGTACGGGTCTGTCACTAACACTGGGGTACAGTACTGGTGGGTACAGTACTGGTGGGTACAGGTCTGTCACTAACACTGGGGTACAGTACTGGTGGGTACAGGTCTGTCACTAACATTGGGGTACAGTACTGGTGGGTACAGGTCTGTCACTAACACTGGGGTACAGTACTGGTGGGTACAGGCCTGTCACTAACACTGGGGTGCAGTACTGGTGGGGACAGGTCTGTCACTAACACTGGGGTACAGTACTGGTGGGTACAGGTCTGTCACTGTATAACACTGGGGTACAGTACTGGTGGGTACAGGTCTGTCACTAACACTGGGGTACAGTACTGGTGGGTACAGGTCTGTCACTGTATAACACTCGGGTACAGTACTGGTGGGTACAGGTCTGTCACTAACACTGGGGTACAGTACTGGTGGGTACAGGTCTGTCACTAACACTGGGGTACAGTAGTGGTCGGTACAGGTCTGTCACTAACACTGGGGTACAGTACTGGTGGGTACAGGTCTGTCACTAACACTGGGGTACAGTACTGGTGGGTACAGGTCTGTCACTAACACTGGGGTACAGTACTGGTGGGTACAGGTCTGTCACTAACACTGGGGTACAGTAGTGGTCGGTACAGGTCTGTCACCAACACTGGGGTACAGTACTGGTGGGTACAGGTCTGTCACTAACACTGGGGTACAGTACTGGTGGGTACAGGTCTGTCACTAACACTGGGGTACAGTAGTGGTGGGTACAGGTCTGTCACTAACACTGGGGTACAGTACTGGTGGGTACAGGTCTGTCACTAACACTGGGGTACAGTACTGGTGGGTGCAGGTCTGTCACTGTATAACACTGGGGTACAGTACTGGTGGGTACAGGTCTGTCACTAACACTGTGGTACTGTACTGGTGGGTAGAGGTCTGTCACTAACACTGTGGTACTGTACTGGTGGGTACAGGTCTGTCACTAACACTGGGGTACAGTAGTGGTGGGTACAGGTCTGTCACTAACACTGGGGTACAGTACTGGTGGGTACAGGTCTGTCACTGTAACACTGGGGTACAGTAGTGGTGGGTACAGGTCTGTCACTAACACTGGGGTACAATATTCGACCGCTCGAACCTGTTCCGCCATTCAATTAGATCGCAGCTGACCTACAGCTCAACTCTATTCATGCTATCTATCGCACGTTACCCTTACCGACAAAATAATCTGTCAATCTGTGTCCTGAACTCTCCAATTGACCCCCAGCATCCACGGCCTTTTGGAGGAGAGAGCGCTCCAGATCTCCACTACCCTTTGTGTGAAAAAAATGCTTCATGATTCCACTCCTGAACGGCCTGGCTCTAATTTTAAGGTTCTGCCCCCTTGTACTGGACTGCCAGATGAAATAGTTTCTCTCTATCGCCCCTGACGTATCCTTTTAATCATTTTAAACATCTCGATCAGATCACCCTTCAGCACACGCCAAGTTTATTGACCTTTGCCCTTTCAGAATTCAGCTTGAACTATTTATTTCTGATTTGATGTCATAGGTTTATCACGCTCAGGGGCGAGATTTTCTGTATCTCACCGGGAAAGGCGCAGAAAATGAAAGAGTTCGTTGATGTCAGATCCAAAGGTAGGAATCTCATCTCCACTACAAACACCATTGGTCCCGATAGTAGGTTGACTCTGAACATTTAGCGTCCAGTGATGTGGAGTCTGGGCTACAAAGCATTTCACACATCGTGCCACAGGAGAATCCCAAAAAAAATCAAATGGTGTGTTTTTTTTAGCATTTTCTCAATTATTTTTTAGACTATTGGCGATGGGAAACCGAGGCTGTTTGGTTGACGGTCAATCGGACAATGAAGAGTCTGTTCGCTTTCAATTGGCTGTGGGGAAGCCGGGGCGGGGCACCATGATGATTGACATGTTGGGCGACCAATAGAGGGAGGGTGTGAGGGGGCGCGTGGCAGGGCGGTTGGGGGCGGGAGGTCATGTGACGGAAGATCCGGGGACCACGGTCCGACCACTGACGGCCGGCGCTGAAATTCACTCTCCACAAGTCGGGCCTCAAACGTCCGGCCCTACCTGACCAGGAAAGTGCCAGGCTCCATGCACTTGGCTCGGCCTCAGTGGCGGGGGATTCTGCGACTGGCCCTCAAAGCCCATGGCTGGAGGCGCACCTTCGAGGAGTCGGCTGTCACTCACTGCGTTGGCCGACAGCGGGCACTCGGTTGAGAGACGGACGCAGGGGCCTCTGCTGTTATACAGGGCCTTGGGGAGACCACACCTGGAGTACTGTGTGCAGTTTAGGTCTCCTTACCTAAGGAAGGATATACTTGCCATAGAGGGAGTGCAACGAAGGTTCACCAGACTGATTCCTGGGATGGCAGGACTGTCGTATGAGGAGAGATTGGGTCAACTAGGCCTGTATTCACTAGAGTTTAGAAGAATGAGAGGGGATCTCATTGAAACGTATAAAATTCTGACAGGGCTAGACAGACTGGATGCAGGGAGGATGTTTCCCCTGGCTGGGGGGTCTAGAACGAGGGGTCACAGTCTCAGGATACGGGGTAGGACATTTAGGACTGAGATGAGGACAAATTTCTTCACTCAGAGGGCGGTGAACCTGTGGAATTCTCTACCCCAGAGGGCTGGGCAGGCTCAGTCGTTGAGTATATTCAAGACAGAGATCGATAGATGTTTGGATCCTAAGGGAACTGGTGTATGATTTTCTAGAGTCACTGTATTTTCCGTGTTAGATTTTGTCCTTTAATGCTCATTGAAGACACAGCGTGAAAATGTTGACCTCACATTTTGCTGCTTCAGGTCCTACTCCAAAGGATACACCTTCCACGGACTCCCGACATGGTGCAAAAGAGCAAATAGAGCACAGGAAAGGAACTCCTCGTCCGACACCTTCTCCTGCATCAGCTCCAACCAGTCCACGAGGGTACAAAGAAACTCCAACATCCAGCTCCTCCACCACAGCCCTACCTGGGCTACACGGGCAAGAGACAACCTCAACTCTTCCATCAATGCCACCATCTCCTGCATCAGCACCAACTGGCCCACAAGGGCATAAGGAACCTCCAACATCCAGCTCCTCCACCACAGCCCTACCTGGGCTACACGGGCAAGAGACAACCTCAACTCTTCCATCAATGCCACCATCTCCTGCATCAGCACCAACTGGCCCACAAGGGCATAAGGAACCTCCAACATCCAGCTCCTCCACCACAGCCCTACCTGGGCTACACGGGCAAGAGAGAACCTCAACTCTTCCATCAATGCCACCATCTCCTGCATCAGCATCAACTGGCCCACAAGGGCATAAGGAACCTCCAACATCCAGCTCCTCCACCACAGCCCTACCTGGGCTACACGGGCAAGAGAGAACCTCAACTCTTCAGTCAACACCTAGAACCTCCACCCAAGCCCAACTGCTTCAACATGAGGATGTCACAACAAGAAGAATAACTAAAGAAACATACGGAACAACCCTTCATCCCAGGAATATTGTTGCCACAATGCTGACATCTCCAAACAAACACAAGGCAGGAGAAGACAGAACTACTGGAGTCACCTACAGTCCCAGTAAGAATCGTATTCCCTTGTGTGTGTGTTATAGTGAATAAAAAATCCCTGCATATATTATTGGGAATAGGCTGAGTGTTCTGTGGTGAGTGTCTCACCTCCTGACTCCCCAAAGCCTTTCCACCATCTACAAGGCACAAGTCAGGAGTGTGATGGAATACTCTCCACTTGCCTGGATGAGTGCAGCTCCAACAACACTCAAGAAGCTCGACACCATCCAGGACAAAGCAGCCCGCTTGATTGGCACCCCATCCACCACCTTAAACATTCACTCCCTCCACCACCGGCGCACCGTGGCTGCAGTGTGTACCATCTACAAGATGTACTGCAGCAACTCGCCAAGGCTTCTTCGGCAGCACCTCCCAAACCCGCGACCTCTTCCACCTAGAAGGACAAGGGCAGCAGGTGCATGGGAACACCACCACCTCCAAATTCCCCTCCAAGTCACACACCATCCCGACTTGGAAGTATATCGGCCATTACTTCATCGTCGCTGGGTCAAAATCCTGGAACTCCCTCCCTAACAGCACTGTGGGAGCACCTTCACCACACGGACTGCAGCGGTTCAAGAAGGTGGCTCACCACCACCTTCTCAAGGGAAATTAGGGATGGCCAATAAGCCCACATCCCGTGAATAAATTAAAAAAAAATAACAGTCCCTGCATATATTATAGATATTATAGAATCCTACAGCACAGAAGGAGGCCATTCGGCCCATCGTGCCTGTGCCGGCTCTTTGAACGAGCTCTCCAATTAGTCCCACTCCCCCCTGCTCTTTCCCCACAGCCCTGCAAATCTTTCCCTTCAAGTATTTATCCAATTTCCCTTTTGAAAGTTATTATTGAATCTGCTTCCACCGCCCTCTCAAGCAGCACATTCCAGATCACAACAACTCGCTGTGTAAACAAAATCTCCTCCTCGCCCCCTCTGGTTCTTTTGCCAATGATCTTGAATCTGTGTCCTCTGGTTACCGAGCCTCCTGCCAGTGGAAACAGTTTCTCCCTCTCTGCTCTATCAAAGTATTATATGTGTGAATAACTGTTAGAATTCCACTTGCAAAACAAGTTCTGCACAAGTTCCCAGCAAGATTCAGGCCGTTCATTTCAAGATTTCTGTCTGACGGTCACATTCCCATTTTGGTGCTAAAATCAATCTGCGTGGTGTTTTGACAGGCTCCACAATGACAGGACGCGGAGGTCCGAGAATGGGTGATGAAGACAGGCCTGGGGTTGGAAGCTCTCCGGTTGGCGAAGTTTCCGATGAGCATATTGGATCCTCGGGAGAGGCGGATGAGGCCACAGGAGTGGACCAGAGGCTGAAGATGGGCCTGTTGGCGGCTGCCGTCTCTCTACTCCTCGCTGCTGCCGGCGTCCTCCTGACGGTCAAGTTTAAACGGGCGCCAGGTGGGCTAACAGAGAGAGAAAGACTGTCCTGCGCTCGACCGCACTGTGAATGTAGGGAGTGGACGAGTCGGGTGGTCAACCTGCTCACAGCAGGAAGGAGTGACTTTAAAATAGTTCCGGGGACTTTTAGATTGGGGATAGCGAGGCCACCTGGTAGAGGCTTCCTTGGGAGTGAGAACAGGGGGGTGGGGCGCTGGAGGGCACTGGGTGAGCTCGTTGCTCTCCTGCCTCTCGGGCAAGAGTTTGACTCAAGCCCGCACTTGATGGGCTCAACGTCTGTGTTTGGTGCACAGACTGCAACAGCCCTTTGAGAAATGAACTTGGGCCTGTCACAAACCATTTCCGAGTGGACCTGGGCCATAATGGGCCAGAGTTCCACAGGCACACTGGGCTCAATGGCCTCACTCTGTGCTGTATCATTCTCGGATTCTCCGATTGATCATTCTCGCTCAGTAGGTTGACTGGCCTCTTCCCCCCCCCCCCCCCCGCCCCCCCCCCCTCCCACTTCCATCGCTCCACCATTGGCGGCCGTGCCTTCTGCTGCCTGCGCCCTAAGCTCGGGAATTCCCTCCCTAAACCTCTCCGCCTCTCTCCCTCCTCCTTAAAACCTACCTACCACTCTGCCCAAGTATTTAGTGACCCGGTGTCAATTTTTATCTGATTACACTCCTGTAAAGTGCCTTGGGACCTAGGCACATTGGAACAGGAGGAGGCCATTCAGCCCCTCAAGCCTGTTCCGCCATTTAGTGAGGTCATGTCTGATCTGTGACCTAACTCCATCTACCCGCCTTTGCCCCATACCCCTTAATACCTTTGGTTAACAAATATCTGTCAATCTCAGATTTAAAATTAGCAATTGACCCAGCATCAATTGCCGTTTGTGGAAGAGTTCCAAACGTCTACCACCCTTTGTGTGTAGAAGCCTTTCCTAATTTCACTCCTGAAAGGTCTAATATTTAGACTCTGCCCCCTGGTCCTAGAATCCCCAACCAGCGGAAATAGTTTCTCTCCCTCTACCCTATCTGCTCCCCTTAACATCTTGAAAACTTCGATCAGATCAACCCTGAACCTTCTAAATTCCCAGGAATACAAGCCCAGTTTGTGTAATCTCTCCTCGTCATTTAACCCTTGGAGTTAATTCTCTCTCTCTTGATATTTATTCTAAATTTAATTTAATTCCTGTCTTCCCTATCCCAGCCGCCATTTTACCTTCTCTGACCTTTCACCTTCCTAAGCTTGTTTGCATTCTGCTACGTTTTACTATGTTAAAGGCCCGATATAAATGGAAGTTGTTGACATAGAATTGAAAGTCTGACTGATTTAGTGGGGGTGGGATCTCTGGGAGATTTGATTTATTTGAGGCCTTATCGACCTATCACTAAGGCCTATGTCGCAGAGTGTGGGGGAAGGAAAGAGGGTTTAGTGACTCATTCTAAAGTTCAAAAAAAAATCAACAGTGACACCTGGGGGTTTCAACAACAACTTGTATTTATATAGCGCCTTTAACGTAGTATTCGTCCCAAGGCGCTGCACAGGAGTATTATAAGACAAAGAATTTGACACCGAGCCACATAAGGATAAATTAGGGCAGGTGACCAATAGCTTGGTCAAAGAGGTCGGTTTTAAGGAGCGTCTTAAAGGAGGAAAGGGAGGTAGAGAGGCGGAGAGGTTTAGGGAGGGAATTCCAGAGCTTAGGGCCCAGGCAACAGAAGGCACGGCCACCAATGGTGGAGTGATTATAATCAGGGATCCTCAAGAGGAAAGAATTAGAGGAGCACAGATATCTCGGGGGGTTGTGGGGCTGGAGGAGATTACAGAGATAGGGAGGGGCGAGGGCCATGGAGGGATTTGAAAACAAGGATGAGAATTTTGAAATCGAGGCGCTGCTTAACCGGGAGCCAATGTAGGTCAGCGAGCACAGGGGGTGATGGGTGAACGGGACTTGGTGTGAGTTAGGATACGGGCAGCCGAGTTTTGGATGACCTCAAGTTTACGTAGGGTGGAATGTGGGAGGCCAGCCAGGAGTGCGTTGGAATAGTCAAGTCTAGAAGTAACAAAGGCATGGGTGAGGGTTTCAGCAGCGGATGAGCTGAGGCAGGGGCGGAGACGGGCGATGTTACGGAGGTGGAAGTAGGCGGTCTTAGTTATGCTGCGGATATGTGGTCGGAAGCTCATTTCAGGGTCAAATATGACACCAAGGTTGCGAACAGTTTGGTTCAGCCTCAGACAGATGTTAGGGAGAGGGATGGAGTCAGTGCCTAGAGAACGGAGTTTGTGGCGGGGACCGAAAACAATGGCTTTGGTCTTCCCAATATTTAATTGGAGAAAATTTCTGCTCATCCAGAACTGTATGTCGGACAATTTCGAGATTTCCTTACACAAATCTTTGAAGGCGGCAGAACAGGTTGACATAGTTGTTAAAAAGCGTACGGTATCCTGGGATCTATAGAGGAATAGAGTACAAAAGCCAGGAAGTTGTGGTCAGCCTTTGTAAAACACTGGTTAGACCTCAGTTAACGTATTGTGTTCAATTCTGGGCACCGCACTTTAGGAAGGATGTCAAGGCTTGTAGAGGGTGCAGGGGAGATTTACCAGAATGGTACCAGGGGACGAGGGACTTCAGTGATGTGGAGAGACTAGAGAAGCTGGGATTGTTCTCCTTAGAGCAGAGAAGGTTAAGGGGAAATTTAATCGAGGCGTTCAAAATCATGAGGGTTTTTGATAGAGTAAATAAGGAGAAACTGTTTCCAGTGGCAGGAGGGTCGGTAACCAGAGGACACAGATTCAAGATAATTGCCAAAAGAGCCAGAGGGGGAGATGAGGAGAATTGTTTTCCGCAGCGAGTTGTTGTGATCTGGAACGCGCTGCCTAAAAGGGAAGCAGATTCAATAGTAACTTTCAAAAGGGAATTGGACAAATACTTCTCGAGGAATCATTTGCAGGGCTATGGGGACCAAGCAGGGGGAGAGTGGGACTAATTGGAGAGCTCTTTCAAAGAGTCGGCACAGGCATGATGGGCCGAATGGCCTCCTTCTGTGCTGCAAGATTCTACGAATCGGGTGTGGGGAGGTGTCAAAATCACCAGCATTTCCTGGGAGAACGCTGTCATTTGCGGGACACCCATTGGTGCATCCGAGGGAATGAGCGCAAGAGGAATACGTTCTCAACCAATTGGGAATTACGTTGCTCGTCAGAGGACATCCTGGCTTGGACAGGGTTTTTAAACACCAAAGTTTAGCCTCGGTGGAGCCAGGAATATTCAGAATCTGGGCTAGTTTACCGAGAACTCAGCTTTCAAGTCCAGTGAAAACCGTAGAAAACAAATGGCTTGCATTTCCAAAATGGCCGACCGGGGCCAGAGAGGCAGGCAAGCTTAGGGAGGTGAAAGGTCAGAGAGGCAGGCAAGCTTAGGGAGGTGAAAGGTCAGAGAGGCAGGCAAGCTTAGGGAGGTGAAAGGTCAGAGAAGGTAAAATGGCGGCTAGAAGAGGGAAGACAGGAATGAAATTAAAGTTAGAATAAATATCGAGAGAGAATAGGAGGGGGAAAAAAGAGCAAGCACGGTTAAAGTGTTTACAATTTTATATAAATTTGTCTTTTTGCAGACGCTTGATTCACTGGTTTACGGTTAATGTTGTAACGCGAGCGCCTGTTGTATTGCGGTAGTATTTAGTGTTCGGCACAGTCTGAGAGCCGGAAACAACCCAAAACCAGTCTGCCCAGGGAGGCAGACATTTCTCAGGGTCTTCCAACAGTCTTCAGGGTTAAAACTGCCGACTTTTAACACCAAACCTTTGTGTTTTGTTCAGCTGTTCTGGTCGAAGGTGTCCGCTACAGTAAGATCCCTCGCACTGACAGTGAAACGGTTTGAGGAGCCGGGAAACCTTTCTCGCGCTCCACCTTCACTCGCTGGGCAAAGTGGTGATTGGCCTGGAGAACAGGGAGCCCTTCGAATCGGCCGGGCGATTTCGGAAGACTTTTTGGACAAAGTAATCCAGGAAAGCCTTGGCGTCTTCAGATCTTCACACCTTGGCCTCTTCCCCCACCCCCCCTTCCCCATTGCTTCAGGACAAAGTGTTTTCAAAAGCACGTCGACTAGATACCGACCTGGAAGGGTGACTGTGGGCCAGGAGAGTGTCCAGTGGGTGGGATCGTACTTGGCGCTCTGTTACGACGTGCCTTCTCCGCTAGGCGTTGAGGTTCATTTTGTTCTTTTACCCGAGGGGGCTGGGGGTCTTTACGGGTGTCTCGTACAGCCAATGGAGTCGTTTCCCCCCCGCCCCCCGAGTGGTTTCAACCACTGCCATTCACAAAACACCGCTCCCCGTGCTCGGAAACACCACGCCGGGGGTGGGGTGTGGATGCTGTCAGGAGGGAAAGAGTACCATCGAGAGGAGCCCGGGGGGTGCAGGCAGCCAACCCCACGGTCGCATGGCACTATCGTGCCCATCAAGCGACCGGACTGAATCCCACGGTCGAATAGCTCCCAGAAACCAGTGCCCTTTTTCGTTGCCGTCGTCGCACCATTTGTCGAGGCTGGCGGTTTAACTGGTAGCAAAGCCACTGCGGAATCTGGCGGGGTTGACCGGGAATGCGCCTCGAGTCCCAGGAGTCCGGTGGGCGTTGGGGCAAAGGGGGAAAACACCAGCGGCTAACCGACTCCAGTTAATCGAGCGAGGGGAATCCAGAGATTTCAAACGCTGCCTGTTATTTTTCGACTTTATTCCGCTTCTGCCTGTGTGCAATGCCAATGCTGGGGATCTGTGCTGCGAGACAGGGTGTATGTGGCCTGATCTGTGGAAGGCGGTTCCACTGAAGCTTAACCTGTCGATTCGCCTGTGTATCCAAGGCTTGGTGAGCTGGCTTGTCACTTGTATCAGAATCAAGTATCAAGGAGGAAATATTGCTGGAGGGTCGATGCAGCATTTGACATGGGGGTCCCGGGGCAGGGCAGTGAGATCGAAGGACCCGAGGTTCAGTATTCAGGGCCTGTGACCTGGACACAGAGCGTGCACACAGACCTGGACACAGAGACAGACACACGCGGGCACACCGACAGATACATACACACAGGACACACACCGTGGCTCATTGGGTCGCAGCCTCGCCTCTGAGTCAGAAGGTTGTGGGTTCAAGTCCCACTCCCGAGACTTGAGCACAAAAATCTAGGCTAACACAGTGCTCAGGGAGTGCCGCGCTGTCGGAGGGGCAGTACTGAGGGAGTGTTGCACTGTCGGAGGGGCAGTACTGAGGGAGCGCCGCACTGTCGGAGGGGCAGTACTGAGGGAGCGGCGCACTGTCGGAGGGGTAGTACTGAGGGAGCGCCGCACTGTCGGAGGGGCAGTACTGAGGGAGCTCCGCACTGTCAGAGGGGCGGTACTGAGGGAGCGCCGCACTGTCGGAGGGGCAGTACTGAGGGAGCGCCGCACTGTCGGAGAGGCAGTACTGAGGGAGCGCCGCACTGTCGGAGGGGCAGTAAGGAGGGAGCGCTGCACTGTTGGAGGTGCCGTCTTTCGGATGAGACGTTAAACCGAGACCCCGCCTGCTCTCTCGGGTGGACGTAAAAGATCCCGTGGCCACTATTTCGAAGAAGAGCAGGGGAGTTCTCCCCGGTGTCTTGGGGCCAATATTTATCCCTCAATCAACATCACTAAAAAAGTGATGATCTGGTCATTATCGCGTTGCTGTTTGTGGGAGCTTGCTGTGCGCAAATTGGCTGCCGCGTTTCCTACATTACAACAGTGACCACACTTCAAAAATACTTCATTGGCTAGAAAGCGCGTTGGGATGTCCTGAGGTCATGAATGGCGCTATATAAATGCAAGTCTTCACGCACGCACAGGGGCATACTGACCGATACATGGACACAGACACGGGAGGGGGGGATACTGACAGATACATGGACACAGACACGGGGAGGATACTGACAGATATCTACAGACCCACACACACACACACACCAATAGACAGAAGGAGACTGTCACGCAGACACAAGGATCCCATCTCTTGTCTTGTCGAGAAACTCGCCTGTTTGAAAGAGGCCTTTGATGAGCAGGCTCACAGGATCCTGCTATTCCCTGTTACATTTGATTGGTTCAGGGTTGTTTTCTTTGGGCCACAGACTGTGAATGTTACGATGATAACCCTGCCATGTATTGTAAAGGGTCCCAGTAATTGTGATCAGCGCCTCTCTCTCGATGGTGTATTCCAAGTGCCTGCTCACCCCTCCTTCTTGAAAGGCTACTTTACTGTGAGGTCACTTTTTAAACCCAATTATTGTTGATTAATTTATTTTATGTAATTTTTAAAAATGCCTATTAAAAACATCACAATTCTCCCTGATTGTGTGTAATTTAAAGTTGCAATAAAGGTGTGTGTTAAACAGTCAGAACCTGCCTCGCCCGTCAATGGGAAGATGTGTTCAGGGTTCAACTGGTCCCGAGATCAACCAGGGGCTGGGGGGAATGGGGAGGAGGGGGAATGGGGAGGGAGCGGGGAATGGGGAGGGAGGGGAATGGGGAGGGAGCAGGGAATGGGGAGGGAGCGGGGAATGGGGAGGGAGGGGAATGGGGAGGGAGCGGGGAAGGGGGAGGGAGCGGAGAATGGGGAGGGTGGGGAGGGAGGAGGGAGTGGGGAATGGGGAGGAGGGGGAATGGGGAGGAGGGGGAATGGGGAGGAGGGGGAATGGGGAGGGAGAGGGGAATGCGGAGGAGGGGGAATGGGGAGGGAGAGAGGAATGGGGAGGGAGAGGGGAATGGGGAGGGAGAGGGGAATGGGGAGGGAGCGGGGAATGGGGAGGGGGGGAATGGGGAGGGAGCGGGGAATGGGGAGGGAGGGGGAATGGGGAGGAGGGGGGAATGGGGAGGGTGCGGAGAATGGGGAGGGAGCGGGAATGGGGAGAAGGGGGGAATGGGGAGGGAGCAGGAATGGGGAGGAGGGGGGAATGGGGAGGGAGCGGAGAATGGGGAGAAGGGGGGAATTGGGAGGGAGCGGAGAATGGGGAGGGAGGGGAGAATGGGGAGGGAGGGGGGAATGGGGAGGAGGGGGGAATGGGGAGGGAGCGGAGAATGGGGAGGAGGGGGAATGGGGAGGGAGCGGGAATGGGGAGGAGGGGGAATGGGGAGGAGGGGGAATGGGAAGGGCAGGGGAATGGGGAGGGAGTGGAGAATGGGGAAGAGGGGGAATGGGGAGGAGGAGGGTGTATTCCAAGTGCCTGCTCACCCCTCCTTCTTGAAAGGTCACTTTACTGTGAGGTCACTTTTTAAACCCAATTATTGTTGATTAATTTAGGGGATCAAGGGATATGGGGAGAAAGCAGGGACAGGGTACTGAATTTGGATGATCAGCCATGATCGCATTGAATGGCGGAGCAGGCTTGAGGGGCCGAATGACCTACTCCTGCTCGTATCTTCTATGTTTCTATTTTTCTACGTAATGTAATTTTAAAAAATGCCGATTAAAAACATCACGATTCTCCCTGAATGTGTCTGTTGTGTGTATTTTAAAGTTGCGATAAAGGTGTGTGTTAAACAGTCAGAACCTGCCTCGCCCGTCAATGGGAAGATGTGTTCAGGTTTCAACTGGTCCCGACATTAACCAGGGCCTGAGAGGAGGCCGGGAATGGGGAGGGAGCTGGAATGGGGAGGGAGTGGGAATGGGGAGGGAGGAGGAATGGGGAGGGAGCGGGAATGGGGAGGGAGCGGGAATGGGGAGGGAGCGGGAATGGAGAGGGAGGAGGAATGGGGAGGGAGGGGGAAATGAGGAGGGGTTAATGGGGCGGGAGGGGGAATGGGGAGGGAGCGGGAATGGGGAGGGAGGGGGAATGGGGAGGGAGCGGGAATGGGGAGGGAGCGGGAATAGAGAGGGAGGGGGAATGGGGAGGGAGTGGGAATGGGGAGGGAGCGGGAATGGAGAGGGAGGAGGAATGGGGAGGGAGGGGGAAATGAGGAGGGGTTAATGGGGCGGGAGGGGGAATGGGGAGGGAGCGGGGAATGGGGAGGGAGGGGGAATGGGGAGGGAGCGGGAATGGGGAGGGAGCGGGAATAGAGAGGGAGGGGGAATGGGGAGGGAGTGGGAATGGGGAGGGAGCGGGAATGGGGAGGGGTTTAATGGGGAGGGAGGGGGAATGGGGAGGGAGCGGGAATGGGGAGGGAGCAGGAATGGGGAGGGGTTAATGGGGAGGGAGGGGGAATGGGGAGGGAGCGGGAATGGGGAGGGGTTAATGGGGAGGGAGGGGGAATGGGGAGGGAGCGGGAATGGGGAGGGAGCGGGAATGGGGAGGGGTTAATGGGGAGGGAGGGGGAATGGGGAGGGAGCGAGAATGGGGAGGGGTTAATGGGGAGGGAGGGGGAATGGGGAGGGTGGGGGAATGGGGAGGGTTTTTTTTTATTCGTTCCTGGAATGTGTGCGTCGCTGGCAAGGCCAGCATTTATTGCCCATCCCTAATTGCCCTTGAGAAGGTGGTGGTGAGCCGCCTTCTTGAACCGCTGCAGTCCGTGTGGTGAAGGTGCTCCCACAGTGCTGTTAGGGAGGGAGCTCCAGGACTTTGACCCAGTGACGATGAAGGAACGGCCGATATATTTCTAAGTCAGGATGGTGTGTGACTTGGAGGGGAACTTGGAGGTGGTGGTGTTCCCATGCGTCTGCTGCCCTTGTCCTTCTAGGTGGAAGAGGTCACGGGTTTAGGAGGTGCTGCCGAAGAAGCCTTGGCGAGTTGCTGCAGTGCATCTTATGGATGGTGCACACTGCAGCCACGGTACGCCGGTGGTGGAGGGAGTGAATGTTTAAGGTGGTGGATTGGGTGCCAAACAAGCGGGCTGCTTTGTCCTGGATGGTGTCGAGCTTCTTGGGTGCTGTTGGAGCTGCACTCATCCAGGCAAGTGGTGAGTATTCCATCACACTCCTTACTTGTGCCTTGTAGATGGTGGAAAGTCTTTGGGGAGTCAGGAGGTGAGACACTCGCCGCATAATACCCAGCCTCTGACCTGCTCTTGTTGCCACATTATTTATGCGGCTGGTCCAGTTAAGTTTCTGGTCAATGGTGACACCCAGGGTGTTGATGGTGGGGGATTCAGCGATGGTAATGCCATTGAATGTCAAGGGGAGGTGGTTAGACTCTCGCTTGTTGGAGATAGTCACTTCTGCGGGGCGAATGTTACCTGCCACTTATCAGCCCAAGCCTGAATGTCGTCCAGGGCTTGTTGCATGCGGGCATGGACTGCTTCATTATCTGAGGAGTTGTGAATGGCACTGAACACTGTGCAGTCATCAGCGAACAGCTCCATTTCTGACCTTATGTTGGAGGGAAGGTCATTGATGAAGCAGCTGAAGATGGTTGGGCCTAGAACACTGCCCTGAGGAACTCCTGCAGTGATGTCCTGGGGCTGTGATGATTGACCTTCAACCATCACAACCATCTTCCTTTGTGCTAGGTATGACTCCAGCCAGTGGAGCGTTTTCCCCCCCCGATTCCCATTGACTTCAGTTTTACTAGGGCTCCTTGATGCCACACTCGGTCAAACGCTACCTTGATGTCAAGGGCAGTCACTCTCACCTCACCTCTGGAATTCAGCTCTTTTGTCCATGTTTGGACCAAGGCTGTAATGAGGTCAGGAGCTGAGTGGTCTTGGCGGAACCCAAACTGGGCATCAGTGAACAGGTTTTTGGTGAGTAAGTGCCGCTTGATAGCACTGTCGACGACACCTTCCATCACTTTGCCTGTTGCTAATGTTCCTAAGTCCACACATGCCGACATGTGTGCACTTAGGAACATTAGGAACCTTAAATCAGACAGGTAGAATCTCAAAGGACAGCCCACCCTCTGTGGGGGGAGGGAGCGGGGAATGGGGAGAGAAGAGGAGTTGTGGTCGAAGATCAGCCATGATCTCATTGAATGGCGGAGCAGTCTCGACGGGCCGAATGGCCGACTCCTGCTCCTATTTCTTATGTTCTTATGCAATGGAGAGGCAATAACTACCGATACTGGGTTACGTCAGTCCCGCACATAAATCCACCCCACCCCCCTTCAAAAACAACACCAGATTAAACAAGTCCTTCATTGTACTGGAAACAAATGAGTTTGGAATGAAGCCAGGAATGAACGAAGGAATGAAGTCCAACGGGTTGGAACGAGCTGGGTTTGTGCTTTCCCTCTGGTACGTCTGAGAGGGAGAGGAGATGGAGCCAATCATTAACCTTAACTCAGACAGGTAGATTCTCAAAGGACAGCCCACCCTCTGTGAAACAGGGGTTGGGGACAGTCGCTCTGTGGAGGGCACTGAATAAGAACAAGATCAACCTTGGCCATGAAGCTGGCTGCAGTCGAATAACCCACCAACCCTCAACTGTCTGGCCTCACATATGAGGAATGGCCACTCAGATGAGGTGTCGGACGACTGACAGCATGTGTGGTGTATTTGGACTTTCAGAAGGCTTTCGATAAGGTCCCGCATAAGAGATTAGTGTGCAAAGTTAAAGCACATGGGATTGGGGGTGAGGTACTGATTTGGATAGAGAACTGGTTGGCAGACAGGAAGCAAAGAGTTGGAATAAACGAGGTTATCCACTTTGGTGGCAAAAACAGGAAGACAGATTATTATCTGAACGGCAATAGATTGGGAAAAGGGGAAGTGCAACGAGACCTGGGTGTCCTTGTGCACCAGTCGCTGAAGGTAAGCATGCAGGTGCAGCAGGCGGTTAAGAAGGCAAATGGTATGTTGGCCTTCATAGCGAGAGGATTCGAGTACAGGAGCAAGGATGTCTTGCTGCAGTTGTACAAGGCCTTGTTGAGACCACACCTTGAGTATTGTGTGCAGTTTTGGTCGCCTTATCTGAGGAAGGATGTTCTTGCCATGGAGGGAGTGCAGCGAAGATTTACTAGACTGATACCTGGGATGGCAGGAATGACATATGAAGAGAGATTGGGTCAATTAGGCTTATATTCGCTAGAGTTTCGAAGAATGAGAGGGGATCTCATTGAAACTTATAAAATTCTAACAGGACTAGACAGACTAGATGCAGGAAGGATGTTCCTGATGGCGGGGGAGTCCAGAACCAGGGTTCACAGTCTAAGGATAAGGGGTAAGCCATTTAGGACTGAGATGAGGAGGAATTTCTTCACCCAGAGAGTGGTGAACCTGTGGAATTCTCTACCATAGAAGGCAGTTGAGTCCAATTCATTAAATATATTCAAGAAGGAGTTAGATATATTTCTTAAGGCTAAAGGGATCAAGGGATATGGGGAGAAAGCAGGGACAGGGTACTGAATTTGGATGATCAGCCATGATCTCATTGAATGGCGGAGCAGGCTAGAGGGGCCGAATGGCCGACTCCTGCTCCTATCTTCTATGTTTCTATGTTTCTATGTTTCTATGTTTCTATGTTTCGATGCTACTTCGGAACATTAGGATCAGGAGGAGGCCAAATTTCCACTACTCTTTGTGTGAAGAAGTGCTTCCTGATTTCACTGAACAGCCTGGCTCTAATTTTAAGGTGACGCCCCCTTGTTCTGGACTCCCCCCACCAGAGGAAATAGTTTCTCTCTCTAGCTATCCTATCGAATCATTTAATCATCTTAAACACCTCGATCAGATCACCCCTCAACCTTCTAAACTCAAGGGAATACAAGCCAAGTTTATGCAGCCTGTCCTCATAATTGAACCCTCTAAAGAAAGACTTGCATTTCTCCAGCGCCTTTCACCACCTCAGGACGTCCCAAAGCTCTTTACAGCCAATGAAGTACTTTTTTTAAAGTGGAGTCACTGTTGTAATGTGGGAAACGGGGCAGCCAATTTGCGCACAGCAAGCTCCCACAAAGAGCATTGTGATAATGAGCAGAGAAAACTGTTTTAAATGTGTTGGTCGAGGGGGAATAGTGGCCGCGGGATATTTTACATCCACCTGAGGGGGCAGACGGGGGCCTCAGTTTAACGTCTCATCCGAAAGACGGCACCTCCGACAGCCCGGCCTGGGTTGTGTGCTCGTGTCTCGGGAGTGGGAGATCGAGCCCGCAATCTTCTGGTTCGGAGTGCTACCCACTGAACCGCGGCTGATATGATCTAAGCCCCGGAATTTTTTTTTTTATTATTCGTTCCTGGGATCTGGGCGTCGCTGGGGAGGCCAGCATTTATCGCCCATCCCTAATCGCCCTCGAGAAGGTGGTGGTGAGCCGCCTTCTTGAACCGCTGCAGTCCGTGTGGTGAAGGTGCTCCCACAGCGCTGGTAGGGAGGGAGTTCCAGGATTTTGGCCCGGCGACGATGAAGGAACGGCCGATATATTTCCAAGTCAGGATGTTGTGTGACTTGGAGGGGAACTTGGAGGTGGTGGTGTTCTGGTAAATCTGCGCTGCTCCCCCTCCAAGGCCAATATATTCTTGCTGTGGTGCGGGGCCCAGAACTGAAGGCAGTTACTCCAGATGGGGATTGACCAAGGCTCCGTACAACAAGAGACACCCTAGTGTGAGTCATAGAAGTCATAGTGTCGTAGAACAGTTACAGCACAGAAGGAGGCCATTCGGCCCGTCGAGCCTGTGCCGGCTCTCTGCAAGAGCACTTCAGCCAGTCCCACTCCCCCGCCCTTTCCCCGTAGCCCAGCACATTTTTTTCCTTCAGGTATTTATCCAACTCCCTTTTGAAAGCCACGATTGAATCTGCCTTCACCACCCTCTCAGGCAGTTCATAGAGTTATACAGCACAGAAAGAGGCCCTTTGTCCCATCGTGTCCGCGCCGGCCATCAAGCCCTGTCTATTCCAATCCCATTTTCCAGCACTTGGTCCGTAGCCTTGTATGCTATGGCGTTTCAAGTGCTCATCTAAATGCTTCTTGAATGTTGTGAGGGTTCCTGCCTCTACCACCCTTTCAGGCAGGGAGTTCCAGATTCCAACCACCCTCTGGGTGAAAACGTTTTTCCTCAAATCCCCTCTAAACCTCCCGCCCCTTACCTTGAAACTATGCCCCCTGGTTATTGACCCCTCTACTAAGGGGAAAAGTTCCTTTCCATCTACCCCTATCTATGCCCCTATAATTTTGTTCATTCCAGATCCTAACCACTCGCTGCGTAAAAAAGTTTTTCCTCATGTCGCCTTTGGTTCTTCTGCCAATCACCTTAAATCTGTGTCCCCTGGTTCTCAACTCTTCCGCCAATGGGAACAGTTTCCCTCTATCTACTCTGTCCAGACCCCTCATGAGAGCAACAAAGGAAACATCCTCCACTCTCTGCTCCATCCTGGATAATCCCACAAATCCCTACAAGATTCTCTCAGATAGCAGCTGAATTTCCTCCATTCAGGATTCCCAGGTGTTTCCACTACAAAGGATTTCCCCATAGGTTTTCTGCGGAATTTTTTCGAAAGAAAAACAGACTTGCTTGCAAGGGGCTTGTTTATAATCCTCAAACTTAAATAGTGTTTTTGAATCATGAGGAGAAAGGTCACATTGCCCATTGAGAGAGAGAGAGAGAGAGAGAGCGAGAGAGACAGAGAGAGAGAGAGAGGAGAGAGAGAGAGGAGAGAGAGAGAGAGAGACAGGCAGGCAGGCAGACACAGAGAGAGAGAGACAGAGAGAGAGAGCGAGACAGAGAGAGTGAGAGACAGAGGAAGAGAGAGAGAGAGAGAGAATATGTCTGAGAATCAACTACATTTATTACCATTTCAAAACATTCATCTTGAGTCTACATAGAGAGCAGTACACGCAGCCTTGGGGTTAGAAACTCACACGTAAAGAACTCCCTGGGGAATCGTGAGCGCTGCCAATCCAGGTCATTCATGGTACCTCTCCCTGACGGAGCTAAAGTTCCGAACTGAGTTTTGCTTTGTAGTCCTTATTTATACAGTTTATTCCAAAAACATTCATACATTGTCTAATTCTTGTTAAGCGGGGGAGTTCTCCCCGGTGTCCAGGGGCCAATATTTATCCCTCAACCAACTCCTAAAAACAGATGATCGGGCCATTATCACGTCGCTGTTTGTGGGAGCTTGCTGTGCGTCAATTGCCTGCTGCTTTTCCTGCATTACAACAGTGACTATACCTCAAAAGAACTTGGATTGGCTGTAAAGCACTTTGGGAAGGCCGGGGCTCGGAAATCCAAGTCTTCCTCTCTTGGGCATTTTGTGGCCTTTAGGCCATCGAACTCATTGTTGGACAAACACAGTCTGAGGGGAACCATCCTGGTCAATATCCTGCGCCATTGTCTCGAGGTTTATCCCTCTCCACAATATCTCGCTTTCATTGCAATTGAAAGATAAGGATCAGCAAACGTACAGTCGGAGCCAATTCTACTTATGTTAGTTGGTCTGGGTTTATTCTGTATTAAAACAACATTCTCACAGTCTCCACAGGGTGGCCTCCGTTAAAGACGCGTGCAGAGCAAGCGCACACTTAGAACGTCCTGAGATTAGAGTGTTCTGATGTCCCTCAGAGAGGGTGGACCCCCCCAGGACCTCACTGTCCCAGCAGCTCGTGTATCCGCAAGACCGGGGGAGGGGGGGTGTCCGACAATCCCGCCCGCCCGAGTGTGCCTGGCAGATGCTGACGCCGGGAGAGCGGAGGCCCTCCATCACACCTCTCAGAATAGCCGCTTTTTCGTGTCGTGTCCCAGTCCTTCCTCGGCCGCCCGCTCCTCCCAGTTACGTTGCTCACCACCTGAAAGCAGATGTCACACGTAACAATGATGTGAGTTCTGGTTACTCTGCATGTAACCCTGCAAGAGGCCACAGCAAGTAATTAGGAAAGCTAACAGAATGTTATCGTTTATTGCGAGGGGAATTGAAGACAAGGGTAGGGAGGTTATGCTTCAGTTATGCTGAGACCACATCTGGAGTACTGTGTACAGTATTGGTCTTATTTAAGGAAGGGTGTAAATGCGTTGGAAGCAGTTCAGAAAAGGTTTACTGGACTAATACCTGGAATGGGCGGTGATGTAAGAAAACTACTAAACACTTGGTCTAAGCGTTAAACAAAGCTTTAATCAACTGTTTTACAACATGGAGGTCTAGTTGTGTCCTTCACTAGTTCCTGTTAAAGAATGTCCCGTGCAAGCTGGGCCCATGCCCGAGTATTAATACTCTCCCTGGACAGCGCCACCCGCAGGCCACCCAGTATTATTTCATAAGTCATTTCCACATGGGTTGCCTTATGAGGAAAGGTCGGACAGGCTAGGCTTGTATCTGCTGGAGTTTAGAAGAGTAAGAGGTGACTTGATTGAAACATATAAGATCCTGAGGGGTCTGGACAGGGTGGATGTGGAGAGGATGTTTCCTCTTGTGGGAGAATCTAGAACTCGGGGTCACTGTTTAAAAATAAGGGGTCGCCCATTTAAGACAGAGATGAGGAGAATTTTTTTCTCACAGAGGGTCATGAGTCTTTGGAACTCTCTTCCTCAGAGGGCGGTGGAAGCAGAGTCTTTGAATATTTTTAAGGCAGAGGTAGATAGATTCTTGGTGAGCAAGGGGGTGAAAGGTTATCGGGGGTAGGCGGGAATGTGGAGTAATCGGATCAGCCATGATCTTATTGAATGGCGGAGCAGGTTCGAGTATGTTCGTACATAAATCCTGATCTCAGAAACATCTGGCGAGCTTCCAGAAACACTAAACCTGTTACATTTAGCAGGAACAATCTAAGTTTAGCTTCAAGGATATTGGATGGAATGACAATCGAATTTACAGCACACAAACAGGCCATTCGGCCCAACTGGTCTATGCCGGTGTTTATACTCGGAGGCCCCGTCTGCTCTCTCAGGCGGACGTAAAAGATCCCGTGGCCACTGTTTCGGAGGAGAGCAGGGGAGCTCCCTCCCCCTGCCCCCCGCCGCCCCCCGGTGTCCTGGGGCCAAAATTGATCCCTCAAATCGACATCACTAAAAAAAACAGATGATCTGGTCATTTATCACATTGCTGTGTGTGGGAGCTTGCTGTGCGTAAATTGGCTGCCGCGTTTCCCACATTACAACAGGGACCCCGCTTCAAAAAAGGGCTTAGGGACATCCCGAGGTTGTGAAAGGCGCTGGAGAAATGCAAGTCTTTTTTTTTCTTTAAGAGGGAGCTGGATAAACACATGAGGGAGAAAGGAATAGAAGGTCACTGACGCTGATGAGGTGAGATGACGAGGGGTGGGAGGAGGCTTGCGTGGAGTGTAAACCGGTAAGGAGCAGTTGGGCCGAATGATCTGTTTCGGTGCTGGACGTTCGATGACATTCTATAAAGGGACGGATGATTGGAACTTGGATGGAGACGAGGTGTGATACAGGCGCGTCTATCAGTCACTGCCGTCCCTGTAAAAACTCTTACCTCCTCTCTTCAAGGCGAAATAAATAGCGACCGACATCATGGTCATCACGAGCCCCACCAAGACCACGGCCACCACAACGTTGGTCGCTCCGTCGTCTCCAGCAGGCTCCGAGAGATCAGGCGTGGCTCCTTTCTCGAGAGTCAAGTTCCCCCAGGAGTTCCGAGAAGATGCGGAGGACCTCAGGGTCACCGGCACCTCGGACCCTGAAATGGCAGAGGTCACATCGTTGGCCCGGAGGTTTCTTTCAGACCCTGTCCTCCTCTCATTTTCTTTCCCCCCCCTGCCCGCCCCCGCCCCCGCCCCCCCCCCCAACCGCCCTCCAGACGCAGACTCACGGAGTGTACAGGCTGCTCGATGGTGCCAACACTCCCTAAGTGGACATTCACCATGTACGAGTCGAGGTGGGGGAGAGCTGGTAGACAGCTCGAGCTCGGGTTAGGGGTGGGGTGGTTGCAACTCACTCAAGACCCATTCCATCTTCAGCCGACACCAACATGGACAGCGAACCCTGGCAGGATATTTTCCCAGTCCATAGTAATGGTGCCCTTGTACACCGGACACTGAAAGCAAACATGCAGGTGCAGCAAGCAGTTAGGAAGGCAAATGGTATGTTGGCCTTCATTGCAAGAGGATTCGAGTACAGGAGCAAGGATGTCTTACTACAGTTATACAGGGCCTTGGTGAGACCACACCTGGAGTACTGTGTGCAGTTTTGGTCTCCTTACCTAAGAAAGGATATACTTGCCATAGAGGGAATGTAGCGAAGGTTCACCAGACTGATTCCTGGGATGGCAGGACTGTCGTATGAGGAGAGATTGGGTCGACTAGGCCTGTATTCACTAGAGTTTAGAAGAATGAGAGGGGATCTCATTGAAATGTATAAAATTCTGACAGGGCTAGACAGACTGGATGCAGGGAGGATGTTTCCCCTGGCTGGGGGGTCTAGAATCAGGGGTCACAGTCTCAGGATACGGGGTAGGACATTTAGGACTGAGATGAGGAGAAATACTTGCATTGGAGGCAGTTCAGAGACGATTCACTAAGTTGATTCCTGAGATGAGGGGGTTGACTTATGAAGAAAGGTTGAGCAGGTTGGGCCTATACTCATTGGAATTTAGAAGAATGAGAGGTGATCTTATTAAAACATATCAGATACTGAGGGGGCTCGACAGGGTAGATGCAGAGAGGATGTTTCCCCTCGTGGGGGAATCTAGAACTCGGGGGCATAGTTTCAGAATAAAGGGTCGCCCTTTCAGAACTGAGATGAGGAGGAATTTCTTCTCTCAGAGGGTCGTAAATCTGTGGAATTCTCTGCCCCAGAGAGCTGTGGAGGCTGAGTCATTAAATACATTTAAAGTGGAGATAGACAGATTTTTGCAAGATAAGGGAGTGAAGGATTATGGGGAGCGGGCGGGGAAGTGGCTTTGAGCCCAAGATCAGATCAGCCATGATCTTATTGAATGGCGGAGCAGGCTCGAGGGGCCCGAGTGGCCTATTCCTGCTCCTATTTCTTATGTTCTTATGAAAGAAGGAAGGAAGGAAGGTGGGAAGGAAGGAAGGACGGAAGGCGGGAAGGAAGGAAGGAAAGAAAGAAGAAAGGAAGAGAAGAAGAAATAAAGCCCATTCGGTCTTTCCTGATAGTTGAAACCTCTCAGTTCCGGTATCATCCTTGTAAATCTTTCTTGCACCTTCTCCAGTGTCTCTATATCCCTTTTGTAATATGGAGACCAGAACTGGGCACAATACTCCATGTGTGGAATCAGTATACGGAGGATAACAAAGCGGTTACTGCTTATACACTGAGCGTGTTGTCAACCTTGGCTCAGTTGGCAGCCCTCTTACCTCGGAACCAGCAGATCATGGGTTCAAACTCCCACAACCTTCAGCACGTTACCTCGGCAGAGCAACGCTGAGGGAGCGCCGTACTGTCGGAGGTGCCGTCTGACATAACAAAACTACTAGGCACTTGGTCTAAGCGTTAAACAAAGCTTTAATCAACTGTTTTACAACATGGAGGTCTAGTTGTGTCCTTCACTAGTTCCTGTTAAGAATGTCCCGCGCAAGCTGGGCACGTGCCCGAGTATTTATACTCTCCCTGGACAGCGCCACCTGCAGCCACTCAGTATTATTTCATAAGTCTTTCTTTCATGAATGACAGATTCATGTCCCCCACCTTCTCCCCATATCCCTCAACCCCACCTTCTCCCCATACTCCTCAACCCCACCTTCTCCCCATATCCCTCAACCCCACCTTCACCCATACTCCTCACCCTATTCTCAAATCCAACCTATCTCCCCAATATCCCTCAACCCCACCTTCTCCCTATCCCTCAACCCCACCTTCTCCCCATACCCTCAACCCAACTTCCCCCCATACCCCTCAACCACCCTCTCCCCATATCTAACCCACCTTCCCCCACCCCAACCCACCTTCTCCCCATATCCCAACCCCACCTTCATCCCCTACCCTAACCCTACCTTCTCCCCATATCCCCAACCCACCTTCTCCCCATATCCCTCAACCCCACCTCTCCCCATATCCCTCAACCCACCTCTCCCCTATCTCCCCATATCCCCTTACCCC
>JASTWF010000029.1:11612102-11650199 GCA_030390025.1 Squalus acanthias | reverse complement strand
CCTCAACCCCACCTTCTCCCCATATCCCTCAACCCCACTTCTCCCCGTATCCCTCAACCCCACCTTCTCCCCATACTCCTCAACCCTACCTTCTCCCCATATCCCTCAACCCCACCTTCTCCCCGTATCCCTCAACCCTACCTTCTCCCCATATCCCTCAACCCTACCTTCTCCCCATATCCCTCAACCCTACCTTCTCCCCATATCCCCAACCTCACCTTCTCCCCATATCCCCCAACCTCACCTTCTCCCCGTATCCCTCAACCCTACCTTCCCCATGCCCCTAAACCCTACCTTCTCCCCATGCCCCTCAACCCTACCTTCTCCCCATATCCCGCAACCTCACCTCCTCCCCATATCCCTCAACCCCACCTTCTCCCTGTATCCCTCAACCCCACCTCTTCCCCATATCCCTCAACCCCACCTTCTCCCCGTATCCCTCAACCCGACCTTCTCCCCATATCCCTCAACCCTACCTTCTCCCCATATCCCTCAACCCTACCTTCTCCCCATATCCCCCAAACTCACCTTCTCCCCATATCCCCCAACCTCACCTTCTCCCCGTATCCCTCAACCCTACCTTCTCCCCATGCCCCTCAACCCTACCTTCTCCCCATGCCCTTCAACCCTACCTTCTCCCCATATCCCTCAACCTCACCTTCTCCCTGTATCCCTCAACCCCACCTTCTCCCCATATCCCTCAACCCCACCTTCTCCCCATATCCCTCAACCCCACCTTCTCCCCGTACTCCTCAACCCTACCTTCTCCCCATATCCCTCAACCCCACCTTCTCCCCATATCCCTCAACCCCACCTTCTCCCCATACTCCTCAACCCTACCTTCTCCCCATATCCCTCAACCCCACCTTCTCCCCGTATCCCTCAACCCCACCTCCTCCCCATATCCCTCAACCCCACCTTCTCCCCGTATCCCTCAACCCTACCTTCTCCCCATATCCCTCAACCCTACCTTCTCCCCATATCCCTCAACCCTACCTTCTCCCCATATCCCCCAACCTCACCTTCTCCCCATATCCCCCAACCTCACCTTCTCCCCGTATCCCTCAACCCTACCTTCTCCCCATGCCCCTCAACCCTACCTTCTCCCCATGCCCCTCAACCCTACCTTCTCCCCATATCCCCCAACCTCACCTTCTGCCCATATCCCCCAACCTCACCTTCTCCCCATATCCCCCAACGTCACCTTCTCCCCATATCCCTCAACCCCACCTCCTCCCCATCTCCCCCAACCTCACCTTCTCCCCATATCCCTCAACCTCACCTTCTCCCCATATCCCCCAACCTCACCTTCTCCCCATATCCCCCAACCTCACCTTCTCCCCGTATCCCTCAACCCTACCTTCTCCCCATGCCCCTCAACCCTACCTTCTCACCATGCCCCTCAACCCTACCTTCTCCCCATATCCCGCAACCTCACCTCCTCCCCATATCCCTCAAACCCACCTTCTCCCCGTATCCCTCAACCCCACCTCCTCCCCGTATCCCTCAACCCCACCTTCTCCCCGTATCCCTCAACCCTACCTTCTCCCCATATCCCCCAACCTCACCTTCTCCCCATATCCCCCAACCTCACCTTCTCCCCGTATCCCTCAACCCTACCTTCTCCCCATGCCCCTCAACCCTACCTTCTCCCCATGCCGCTCAACCCTACCTTCTCCCCATATCCCGCAACCTCACCTCCTCCCCATATCCCTCAACCCCACCTTCTCCCCGTATCCCTCAACCCTACCTTCTCCCCATGCCCCTCAACCCTACCTTCTCCCCATATCCCCCATCCTCACCTTCTCCCCATATCCCCCAACCTCACCTTCTCCCCATATCCCCCAACGTCACCTTCTCCCCATATCCCTCAACCTCACCTTCTCCCCATATCCCTCAACCCCACCTTCTCCCCGTATCCCCCAACCCCACCTTCTCCCCATATCCCTCAACCCCACCTTCTCCCCGTATCCCCCAACCCCACCTTCTCACCATACTCCTCAACCTCACATTCTCCCCATATCCCCTAACCTCACCTTCTCCCCCTATCCCTCAACCTCACCTTCTCCCCATATCCCCCAACCTCACCTTCTCCCCATATCCCTCAACTCCACTGATGTAAGAGAACTACTAGGCACTTGGTCTAAGCGTTAAACAAAGCTTTAATCAACTGTTTTACAACATGGAGGTCTAGTTGTGTCCTTCACTAGTTCCTGTTAAGAATGTCCCACGCAAGCTGGGCCCGTGCCCGAGTATTTATACTCTCCCTGGACAGCGCCACCAGCAGGCCGCCCAGTATTATTTCATAAGTCTTTCTGTCATGAATGACAAGATTCAGGTCACCGTCTTTCCCGCGAGACCTTAAACCGCGGCCCCGCCTGCCCTCTCAGGTGGACGGGAAAGCTCCCCTCCTGATCCCAGCCTGCTGCAATTGGGAATAACAACAGAAAACGCTGGAAAAACTCAGCAGGCCAGGCAGCATCCGTGGAGAGAGAAAGAGAGTTAACGTTTCAGGTCAATGACCTTTCATCAGAACCTTCTCCCCGTATCCCTCAACCCTACCTTCTCCCCATATCCCTCAACCCTACCTTCTCCCCATATCCCTCAACCCTACCTTCTCCCCATATCCCCCAACCTCACCTTCTCCCCATATCCCCCAACCTCACCTTCTCCCCGTATCCCTCAACCCTACCTTCTCCCCATGCCCCTCAACCCTACCTTCTCCCCATGCCCCTCAACCCTACCTTCTCCCCATATCCCGCAACCTCACCTCCTCCCCATATCCCTCAAACCCACCTTCTCCCCGTATCCCTCAACCCCACCTCCTCCCCGTATCCCTCAACCCCACCTTCTCCCCGTATCCCTCAACCCTACCTTCTCCCCATATCCCCCAACCTCACCTTCTCCCCATATCCCCCAACCTCACCTTCTCCCCGTATCCCTCAACCCTACCTTCTCCCCATGCCCCTCAACCCTACCTTCTCTGCTGCAATTGGGTCCTGGTGGTGGCGGGGGGTGGGGGGGGACGTGCATGAACCCATGATGTTCTGATTAAAGCACGAAGGGGCTGACCGATTGAAAGCTACAACCTGTCTCGGTCAAAGAGAGGTCACGATGATTAATCTGAGCAGATCAAAAATCCCCCAAAACTGTATCAAGGAATTTCCAAGTGTATTTTATCTGAGTCGCATTGGAGGAGAAGTTACAGCACAGAATACGGTCGTCATGACTGTGCTGGTAAAACAACGTAAAGTATCCATGGAAATGTGATTTGTTTTGTCGACAAAATTGCTGCGTTTATTTATAGCGCTGTCAAAGGTCCATCGCTGGAGCAGCGAGCAGCTCGACATCTAAAAAAGGGCCTGAATGAGAACTTGCAATTTTTACAGTGCCTTGACATCCCAAGCAACATTCATGCTAAGCTGGCGCGCGGCCGGGCAGCTATCTGGAGGACCCGCACAGGCCTGAAATTTTGAATGAGCCGCACAACCAGTCAAAGGGACCCCACCCCCACCAAAAAAAAATTGCGGGGGGGGAACATTGGTTATCAGTCACAAAATTGACCCCGAGCCAAAGAGGGAGACTTTCGACAGGGGCGCTAAATTCTGAAGGAGCGTCTTAAAGTAGGCCGGCCGTACATCCCCGGGCACACGATATCCCCGGTTCAGGAAACTCGTCCCCCCGAATCCGCGCGGTTTCCAATCAGGAGCCACGTGGCCGCACGCCCCCCCCCCCCCCCGCTCCCCTCCCCCGAGCTGCCCTGCGGGCGGTCAATAAAGTGGGCGGGGTCGTGTGGCGGGGCGGGTTCCGATTGGTGGGAGGGACGTCAATCTCCTGCTTTCAACCAGTAGAACATAAAGAACATACGGATTAGGAGCAGGAGTCGGCCATTCGGCCCCTCGAGCCTGCTCCGCCATTCAATAAGATCATGGCTGATCATTGACCTCAACTCCACTTTCCCGCCCGATCTCCATATCCCTTGATTCCCCTAGAGTCCAAAAATCTATCGATCTCAGCCTTGAATATACTCAAGGACTCAGCATTCACAGCCCTCTGGGGCAGAGAATTCCAAAGATTCACAACCCTCTGAGTGATGAAATTCCTCCTCATCTCAGTCCTAAATGGCCGACCCCTTATCCTGAGACTGTGACCCCTGGTTCTAGACTCCCCAGCCAGGGGAAACAACCTCTCAGCATCTACCCTGTCAATCCCCCTCAGAATCTTGTATGTTTCAATGAGATCACCTCTCATTCTTCTAAACTCCAGAGAGTATCGGCCCATTCTACACAATCTCTCATCATAGGACAGCCCACTCATCCCAGGAATCAATCTAGTGAACCTTCGTTGCATCGCCTCCAAGGCAAGTACATTCTTCCTTAGATAAGGAGACCAAAACTGTGCACAGTACTCCAGGTGTGGTCTCACCAAGGCCCTGTACAATTGTAGCAAAACTTCCTCACTCTTATACGCCAACCCCCTTGCAAAGCCCTCTCATCCCAGGAATCAATCTCGAAGTGGGGTGGACTCACTGAGGCGCTTTCATTTGAGCAGAGAGCGTCCGCTGGTGGCCGCAGTGCGTGAGCTCCGCCCACCCCCTCCCAACCACCAGCTGCCCGGGTGGCCCTGCGAAATTGGGGTTGAAGAGAAATCGGCCCCGGGGGCCCAAAGGGTCCGAGTGACGGGGGCCGCCAGTAACTGGACTAACGAGGGAGCCGGGTTATGTGTGGCTGTCCCGGGAGAGCGCGCTCTGCAGCCTCGGATGGTGCGGGCGAGTGTCGGGCCTCGAGGAGCGACGGGAGCCGGCCATTGGGGGAACCCGCCAGACGCCGTGAACAGCGGAAAGTTCAGCCACTTGCTTTTTTTTTTCAGTTCGCAGCAAAATAACAAAAACATTTTTTTTGCCTCGTTACCCCGCGCGACCCAAATTTTCCGTCCGGGCTACTCTGCCATGCTCCCGCCCTTGTGCGTCCCCGGATTCGGGTTTGATAATGTGGTCTTCCATGTCTTAAAAGGACAAATGTGAGAAGTCGCACAACACCAGGTTATAGTCCAACAGTTTTATTTGAAATCACATGCTTTCGGAGCGCTGCTCCTTCACCTGACGAAGGAGCAGCGCTCCGAAAGCTTGTGATTTCAAATAAAGCTGTTGGACTATAACCTGGTGTTGTGCGACTTCTCACATTTGTCCACCCCAGTCCAACACCGACCGGCATCTCCGCATCATGTCTGAAAGGAAGAGAGAGGTTAAGGGAGGGCCAAGACTTGTCCCTCAACCAACACTTAACACAGATGACCCGGTCATTATGGCATTGCTGTCTTGTGGGAGCTTGCTGTGCGCAAATTGGCTGCCGCGTTTCCCTACATTACAAAACAGTGACAACGCTTCCAAAAAAAAAGTACTTCATTGGCCGTAAAGCGCTTTGGGACGACCCGAGGTCGTGGAAGGCTTCTGTAGAAATGCAAGTTCTATCTCATCACTGAACCGCCCTTTGAGGCCAAAGTCTAATAAACATTTTCAGCCCAAGCTATTGTCCCTCCCACCTTCGACCCTTCTTTGGCTAACAAACAAGTGCAGCCACAGCTCCGATACGCAGGCCGCTCAGCGAAATAAAGCAGGCCGTTACCATAGAGACTGAACGGGGCCTACCTGCTCCTGTGAGCTGGGCCCAGACCCAGAGAGCTGGAAGCAGCTGGTGGGGCCTCATTTGCCCGACAGCGAGGCACTGAAGAGCTGTGTTCTGACTTTGCGATGATAATTTGCTCGCGTCCTTAGTTAGGGGGAATTACGCCTCCTCAGAATCAGTCAAATAAACATTTGCATCCGCGTTCTCTCTTAAGCATCTGCTCATGGTTTCCACAAGGTCCTAACGCCCACCTCGTCCTTATTCCACAAGCCTGGATTAAGGAAGAAGTCGCACAACACCAGGTTATAGTCCAACAGTTTTATTTGAAATCACAAGCTTTCGGAGTGGCTGCTCCTTCGTCAGGTCACCTGTTGTGATGTGGGAAACGCGGCAGCCAATTTGGGCACAGCAAGCTCCCACAAACAGCGAATGACCAAATAATCTGTTTTAGTGATGTTGGTTGAGGGATAAATATTGGCCCCCGGACACCGCTCCCTCTGTACTGCTCCTCCGACAGTGCGGCGCTCCCTCAGTACTGCCCCTCCGACAGTGCGGAGCTCCCTCAGTACTACCCCTCCCACAGTGCAGCGCTCCCTCAGTACCGCCCCTCCGACAGTGCGGAGCTCCCTCAGTACTGCCCCTCCGACAGTGCGGCGCTCCCTCAGTACTGCCCCTCCGACAGTGCGGCGCTCCCTCAGTACTGCCCCTCCCACAGTGCGGCGCTCCCTCAGTACTGCCCCTCCCACAGTGCGGCGCTCCCTCAGTACTGCCTCTCCGACAGTGTGGCGCTCCCTCAATACTGCCCCCCCGACAGTGCGGCGCTCCCTCAGTACTGCCCCCCCGACAGTGCGGCGCTCCCTCAGTACTGCCCCTCCCACAGTGCAGCGCTCCCTCAGTACTGCCCCTCCGACAGTGCGGAGCTCCCTCAGTACTGCCCCTCCGACAGTGCAGCGCTCCCTCAGTACTGCCCCTCCCACAGTGCAGCGCTCCCTCAGTACTGCCCCTCCGACAGTGCGGCGCTCCCTCAGTACTGCCCCTCCGACAGTGCAGCGATCCCTCAGTACTGCCCCTCCGACAGTGCGGGACTCCCTCAGTACTGCCCCTCCAACAGTGCAGCGCTCCCTCAGTACTGCCCCTCCGACAGTGCGGTGCTCCCTCAGTACTACCCCTCCGACAGTGCGGCACTCCCTCAGTACTGCCCCTCCGACAGTGCGGCACTCCCTCAGTACTTCCCCTCCGACAGTGCAGCGCTCCCTCAGTACCGCCCCTCCGACAGTGCAGCGCTCCCTCAGTACTGCCCCTCCGACAGTGCAGTGCGCTCTCACTGGGAGAGTCAGCCTGGAATTTCGTGTTCAACACAGCAGCGGTTCGGCTCACGAGCCCCTTCTCAAGGGAAATTGGAGACAGACAATCAATGCCGGCCTTGCCAGCGACGCCCACATCCCATGAACGAATAAAAGAAAAATGTGTTTGGAATGGGACTGGAACCAGAGGCGAGGGTGCTACCCACTGAGCCTCGGGGGACGCTGAGAGACAAAGTGCTGTGAGAGGAGAAAGGGATTGATGGACGTGTACAGATTTATTTCCAGTCAGTGAGGAGCTGGTATCTTACTCGTCACCGGGCTAGGAGCAGCTGTGTACATTGTACACTTCTGAAAAGCACCTGATATTTATGGATAGTCCCTAACTTTCCCGTTCTATTTCTGTCACAGTCTGGCAGCCCAGTGGATGCCTGAGTTTGATTGCCAGATTGCCAAATCCAACGCAATTTAAATTAAAGCACCGTGACCTTCGTGTTAATAATAAAACAAAACATTTGTTGTCGAGACAAGAGCTAATCATGCAACCCAGTGGGGGCAGGACCTGGGGTTACCGACTTACAGGGGTGAGGAGAACTTGGGAGGAGGAAAAACAATTGTCCCTTCACAAGAAAAGTTGCCCCTCCGACAGCGCGGCCCTCCCTCAGTACTGCCCCTCCGACAGTGCAGCTCTCCCTCAGTACTGCCCCTCCGACAGTGCAGCGCTCCCTCAGTACTGCCCCTCCGACAGTGCAGCGCTCCCTCAGTACTGCCCCTCCGACAGTGCGGCACTCCCTCAGTACTGCCCCTCCGACAGTGCGGCGCTCCCTCAGTACCGCCCATCCGACAGTGCGGCGCTGCCTCAGTACTGCCCCTCCGACAGTGCGGCGCTCCCTCAGTACTGCCCTGAAAGTGTGGCGCTCCCTCAGTACCACCCCTCCGACTGTGCGGCGCTCCCTCAGTGCTGCCCCTCCGACAGTGCAGCGCTCCCTCAGTACTGCCCCTCCGACAGTGCGGCGCTCCCTCAGTACTGCCCCTCCGACAGTGCGGCGCTCCCTCAGTACCGCCTGTCCGACAGTGCGGCGCTGCCTCAGTACTGCCCCTCCGACAGTGCGGCGCTCCCTCAGTACTGCCCTGACAGTGCGGCGCTCCCTCAGTACTGCCCCTCCGACAGTGCGGCACTCTCTCAGTACTGCCCCTCCGAAAGTGTGGCGCTCCCTCAGTACTGCCCCTCCGACAGTGCGGCGCTCCCTCAGTACTGCCCCTCCGAAAGTGCTGCGCTCCCTCAGTACTGCCCCTCCGACAGCGCTGTGCTCCCTCAGTACTGCCTCTCCGACAGTGCAGCGCACTCTCGGTACTGCCCCTCCGACAGTGCGGCGCTCCCTCAGTACTGCTCCTCCGACAGTGCCGCGCTCCCTCAGTACTGCCCCTCCGACAGTGCGACACTCCCTCAGTGCTGCCCCTCCGACAGTGCGGCGCTCCCTCAGTACTGCCCCTCCGACAGTGCGGCGCTCCCTCAGTACTGCCCCTCCGACAGTGCGGCATTCCCTCAGTGCTGCTCCTCCGACAGTGCGGCGCTCCCTCAGTACTGCGCCTCCGACAGTGCAGCGGTCCCTCTGTAGTGCCCCTCCGACAGTGCTGCGCTCCCTCAGTACTGCCCCTCTGACAATGCGGCGCTCCCTCAGTACTGCCCCTCCGACAGTGCTGCGCTGCCTCAGTACTGCCCCTCTGACAGTGCGGCGCTCCCTCAGTACTGCCCCTCCGACAGTGCAGCGCTCCCTCAGTTCTGCCTCTCCGACAGTGCGGCGCTCCCTCAGTACTGCACCTCCGACAGTGCGGCGCTCCCTCAGTACTGCCCCTCCGACAGTGCTGCGCACCCTCGGTACTGCTCCTCCGACAGTGCAGGGCTCCCTCAGTACTGCCCCTCCGACAGTGCCGCTCTCCCTCAGTACTGCCCCTCCGACAGTGCGGCGCTCCCTCAGTCCTGCCACTCCGACAGTGCTGCGCTCCCTCAGTACTGCCCCTCCGACAGTGCAGTACTCCCTCAGCACTGCCCCTCCGACAGTGCTGCGCTCCCTCAGTACTGCCCCTCCGACAGTGCGGCGCTCCCTCAGTACTGCCCCTCTGACAGTGCGGCGCTCCCTCAGTACTGCCCCTCCGACAGTGCAGCGCTCCCTCAGTACTGCCCCTCTGACAGTGCGGCGCTCCCTCAGTACTGCCCCTCCGACAGTGCGGAGCTCCCTCAGTACTGCCCCTCCGACAGTTCGGCGCTCCCTCAGTACTGCCCCTCCGATAGAGCGGCGCTCCCTTAGTACTGCCCCTTTAAGGATCAAAGCCACAGATTATGATTCACCCTGTTGTACTGAATAACCTCACGTCTGTGGCTGAAACCAGTAATGTCAAGTTCTGCAAACCGTTAGCCTTGGTGTCTGGTTTTTATCCACAGAACATCGGGCGGTCTCTCAGGATAAATGATTCGCTTCTCAGAGTCGCGGCACTCTCCGATCCCAAGGCTGGACGAGCCTCGCCTCTCGAGAATGGAGAGACTTCACAGGCAGACGGCAGTGATACTTAATATTTTGTCCATCTTAATCTTAGTCCCGGGTAAGTGACTTGGTCCCTCTGCGTGCTCAGTCTGACTCCGCCAAAGATCGAGGGTGTATCGGGGGGGGGTCCCAGTGGTGAGGCTCCCTCGGTAACAGGGGCTCCCAGCGGAGGGGACGGTCCTGGACGTATCAGCCTATGCTCCCGCTAGTTTCTTTCTGGGTGCGTGGCCCCTTTAATGGGCTGCGCGGCCCGTTCAAATTTCCGCACCTGCGCGGTTTTTCCATTCAAGATCCCCGAAGCGGCCTGCGCGGACCCCCAGACCGCTGCACGGCTGCTCAGCTTAACGGGAACGTGGGTGTCAGGCGTGGTTAATGTGGGTAGCACTCTCTCTCGCCTCTGAGACCGAAGGTCGTGGGTTCAAGTCCCACTCCAGTGACTTCAGCACAAAATCCAGCCTGACACTCCCAGTGCAGTGCTGAGGGAGCGCCGCACTGTCAGAGGGGCAGTACTGAGGGAGCGCTGCACTGTCGGAGGGGCAGTACTGAGGGAGCGCTGCACTGTCGGAGGGGCAGTACTGAGGGAGCGCTGCACTGTCGGAGGGGCAGTACTGAGGGAGCACCGCACTTTCAGAGGGGCTTTACTGAGGGAGTGCTGCACTGTTGGAGAGGCAGGACTGAGGGAGCGCCGCCCTGTCGCAGGGGCAGTACTGAGGGAGGGCCGCACTGTCGGAAGGGCAGTACTGAGGGAGCGCCGCACTGTTGGAGGGGCAGTACTGAGGGAGCGCCGCACTGTTGGAGGGGCAGTACTGAGGGAGCGCCGCACTGTCGGAGGGGCAGTACTGAGGGAGGGCCGCACTGTCGGAGGGGCAGTACTGAGGGAGGGCCGCACTGTCGGAGGGGCAGTACTGAGGGAGCGCCGCACTGTCGGAGGGGCAGTACTGAGGGAGCGCTGCACTGTCGGAGGGGCAGTACTGAGGGAGCGCCGCACTGTCGGAGGGGCAGTACTGAGGGAGGGCAGCACTGTCGGAGGGGCAGTACTGAGGGAGCGCCGCACTGTCGGAGGGGCAGTACTGAGGGAGCGCCGCACTGTCGGAGGGGCAGTACTGAGGGAGGGCAGCACTGTCGGAGGGGCAGTACTGAGGGAGGGCAGCACTGTCGGAGGGGCAGTACTGAGGGAGCGCCGCACTGTCGGAGGGGCAGTACTGAGGGAGCGCCGCACTGTCGGAGGCACCGTCTTTCAGATGAGACGTTAAACCAAGGCCCCGCCTGCCCTCTCAGGTGGACATGAAGGATCCCACAGCTACTATTTCGAAGAAGAGCTGGGGAGTTCTGGCCAATATTTATCCCTCTGCCAACCAACGTTGCCTATAAGCCGCGAGGCTGGGCAACGCTCAAGGCATCCCGCGCAGCCGGCTTTACAATGTAAAGTGGAGTTGAGGCCAAGATCAGATCAGCCATGATCTTATTGAATGGCGGAGCAGGCTCGAGGGGCCAAATGGCCGACTCCTGCTCCTATTTCTTATGTTCCCATGTTTGAAAGAGCAGGACTAATTGGAGAGCTCTTTCAAGGAGGCGACACGGACACGATGGGCCGAATGGCCTCCTTCTGTGCTGTACCATTCTATGATTCTATGATAAACCGCCCACGCGCGGTATTTTGAACAGCCCGTGCTGCCCCTTAAAGGGGCCGCGCGGCGCCAAAATAAATGAGAGGGAACACAGCTGCCAACATCACCGAAAGAAATCTGGTCGTTATCATGTTGCTGTTTGTGGGAGCTTGCTGTGCGCAAATTGGCGGCCGCGTTGCCCACATTACAACACATCAAAAGTACTTCATTGGTTGTAAACCGCTGTGGGATGCCCTGAGGTTGTGAAAGGCGCTATATATAAATGCAAGTCTTTTTTTTTTAATGAACATCCAGCTCATGCTCTGGGGTATTTTTGCAGTGAAAGGGAAACAAGCTCTCATCAACTTCTGCTTTCAAAGTGATTGCTCCGTCTGGTCTCTGCCCAGAGGGTTCCTCTCAACTCCTCGCTGGCCAGTTCTGTGCATCTCCTCCAGCAGACCCAGCCCACGCACAAAGCGCAAGGGGTGGCCTTCTCTGGTCGGACGAATTCTCGCAGCTTCCATCACATGACCCCCAGCCTCCAACCCCCCCCCTGCCCCAAACCTCCCGCCATTGGTCGCCCGGCTGGTCCACCCTCGCGGCGCCCAGCCCTCCCACGGCCAATTGGAAAGATTCTTGACTGTCCATTCAACAGCCTTTCCCACCCACTCCCCACCCCCGCCGCCCCACATCTCCAAAGCCTTCAAAGAATTTGAAAACAACATCATTTTCAATGCCCCTATGAGTTTCCTCCTGGGATTTGCTCGCAGTGGTGTCCTGGAATCAGAGAATGGTTACAGCACAGAAGGAGGCCATTCGGCCCGTCGAGCCCGTGCCGGCTCTCTGCAAGAGCACTTCAGCAAGTCCCACTCCCCCGCCCTTTCCCCATAGCCTTGCAAATTGTTTTCCTTCAGGTACTTATCCAATTCCCTTTTGAAAGCCACGATTGAATCTGCCTCCACCACTCTCTCAGGCAGTGAATTCCAGATCCTAACCACTCGCTGCGTAAAAAAGTTTTTCCTCATGTCGCCTTTGGATCTTCTGCCAATCACCTTAAATCTGTGTCCTCTGGTTCTCGACCCTTCCACCAATGGGAACAGTTTCTCTCTATCTACTCTGTCCAGACCCCTCATGATTTCGAACACTTCTATCAAATCTCCTCTCAATCTTCTCTGCTCCAAGGAGATCAACCCCAGCTTCTCCAGTCTATCCACGTAACTGAAGCCCCTCATCCCTGGAACCATTCTTGTAAATCTGGAAATTAATCTTTAATTCCTGGAGACTGCAGGCCAATCCTGGAGGGTTGGTCACCCAAGGTTGGCACCAACTAGTTGGCCTTCTCCTGACCTAACCAGAGGTGCCTGGCAGGGTGCCCGTCGAGAAGTATTGGCCGAAATCAATAACCTCCAGGCTTGCGAAGCTTGAATAAAATCAATGCCGGATCTCAACCAGACATCAATTTTTTTTCATTATGAACTATACAAGCAAATAGGATCAGAGAATCTTTGAAAGAGCAGCCTTGCTTAGTCCCACACCCGTGCGTTTTTGTCAATGACCCTGTACAGAATCACAATGACGCTGGTTTGTCAATCTGGATGCGGGCTTTAATGTGATTGGTCATCTCGACTTGCGGTTTTGGTTCTCAGGCTTTGATTGGACGCAATTGGGGCATATCGTGACCCAGGTGCGATGGTGTAAAACGCGCGACCGTGAATCGGCCGCCTGGTGAAGTAAATTGAAGTAAAAACGAGCAGCCAACTCGCTATCGGCGCCTTTTTTACGCTATCGCGCAGAGTAAAGATCCACCCCCACGGCTCAGAAATGAGCCGTTCAAAATCTGGGGCTGGTTTGCGTGGGTGGATCGGGCTGTGCCCATTCCCTAATTCTGCTTCTCTCCCTGCTGTTTCCCGCTCCGCAGAGCTAGATTAACCGCCTCAGCCGTTCCCGGACCGGTTAAAGTGGTCCGAGCGATACAAATCAAGCATCAGGTCAGCCGTGGCTCAGTGGGCCGCATTCTCTCGCTCGCCTCTGGGTCGGAAGGTCGTGGGTTCGAGTCCCACTCCAGAGACTTGAGCACAAAATCCAGGCCGACACTCCCAGTTTCAGTACTGAGGGAGCGCCGCACTGTCAGAGGGGCAGTACTGAGGGAGCGCCATACTGTCGGAGGGGCAGTACTGAGGGAGCGCCACACTGTCGGAGGGGCAGTACTGAGGGAGCGCCACACTGTTGGAGGGGCTGTACTGAGGGAGCGCCGCACTGTCGGAGGGGCAGTACTGAGGGAGCGCCGCACTGTCAGAGGGGCAGTACTGAGGGAGCGCCGCACTGTTGGAGGGGCAGTACTGAGGGAGCGCCGCACTGTCAGAGGGACCGCCTCTCAGATGAGACATTAAACCGAGGCCCCGTCTGCCCTCTCAGGTGGAGCTAAAAGATCCCACGGCCACTATTCGAAGAAGAGCAGGGGCGTTTTCTCCGGTGTCCTGGGCCGTTGTTGAATCCCTCAACCAATATCAATAAACAAATCTGGTCATCATCACATTGCTGTTTGTGGGATCATGCTGTGCGCGCACACTGTCTGCTGCGTTTACCACATTGCAACAGTGACCACACTTCAAAAAGTACTTCATTGGCTGTAAATCGCTTTGGGACGTCCTGAGGTGGTGAAAGGCGCTGGAGAAAGTGAAGTCCTCATTATCGCAAGCAAGCCCTGATCATGGAATCACAGAATCAGAGAATGGTTACAGCATGGAAGGAGGCCATTCGGCCCATCGAGCCCGTGCCGGCTCTCTGCGAGAGCACTTCAGCCAGTCCTATTCCCCGTAGCCCTTTGGGTACTTATCCAACTCCCCTTTTGAAAGCCACGATTGAGTCTGCCTCCACCACCCTTTCAGGCAGTGCATTCCATAAGAACATAAGAAATAGGAGCAGGAATAGGCCACTTGGCCCCTCGAGCCTGCTCCGCCATTCAATAAGATCATGGCTGATCTTGGGCTCAAAGCCACTTCCCCGCCCGCTCCCCATAACCCTTCACTCCCTTATCTTGCAAAAATCTGTCTATCTCCACCTTAAATGTATTTAATGACCCAGCCTCCACAGCTCTCTGGGGCAGAGAATTCCACAGATTTATGACCCTCTGAGAGAAGAAATTCCTCCTCATCTCAGTTCTAAAAGAGCGACCCTTTATTCTGAGACTGTGCCCCCGAGTTCCAGATTTCCCCACGAGGGGAAACACCCTCTCTGCATCTACCTTGTCGAGCCCCCTCAGTATCTTATATGTTTCAATAAGATCACCTCTCATTCTTCTAAATTCCAATGAGTATAGGCCCAACCTGCTCAACCTTTCTTCATAAGTCAACCCCCTCATCTCTGGAATTAACCTAGTGAATCGTCTCTGAACTGCCTCCAATGCAAGTATATCCTTCCTTAAATAAGGAGACCAAAACCGTACGCAGTACTCAAGGTGTGGTCTCACCAATACCCTGTACAGTTGTAGCAGGACTTCCCTACTTTTATACTCCAACCCCCTTGCAATAAAGGCCAACATTCCATTTGCCTTTTTGATTACTTGCTGTACCTGCATGCTAACTTTTTGTGTTTCATGCACAAGGACCCCCAGGTCCCTCTGAACTGTAGCATTTTGTAATCTCTCTCCATTTAAATAATAATTTGCTTTTTTATTTTTCCTGCCAAAGTGGATAACCTCGCACTTTCCCACATTATACTCCATCTGCCAAATGTTTGCCCACTCACCTAGCCTGTCTATATCCCTTTGGCAGATTCCTTGAGTCCTCTGCACAACTTGCTTTCCCACCCATCTTTGTATCATCCGCAAACTTGGCTACATTACACTCGGTCCCTTCATCCAAGTCATTAATGTAGATCCTAACCACTCGCTGCGTTAAACAGTTTTTCCTCATGTCGCCTTTGGTTCTTCTGCCAATCACCTTAAATCTGTGTCCTCTGGCTCTCAACCCTTCCGCCAATGGGAACAGTTTGGCTCAATTGGCCAGCCAATGTAATGCTACCGGACGGACTCATGCAGCAGAAAACATAAGCGCGTCACATTCCTATTTGTTACTGTTAAGACATCGATGCAGTGGCGAGATTGAGATTGGAAGATAGGGCTGCGTTTTAATGAAGCCGGGTTAAATAAAAGTAATGTCTTCGCTCCCCCCTCTCCCCCCTTCCAGCAGTATTTGGTGACAAGGCATCCAACAACCCAGTTAGCTGCTGCTCAGGATATAGCAGAGCAATCGCCAGGAAGGACTACTGCCTGATTAACCATTACACCAGAAGACCAGCGTGTGGCAGTGGTGAAGAGGCTATCGTGTGAGTATCACGGTCACCAAACATAGAAACATAGAAACATAGGAGCAGGAGTCGGCCCTTCGGCCCTTCGAGCCTGCTCCGCCATTCAATATGATCATGGCTGATCCTCTATCTCAATATCATATTCCCGCTCTCTCCCCATACCCCTTGATGCCTTTTGGGTCTAGAAATCTAACTATCTCCTTCTTAAATATATTCAGTGACTTGGCCTCCACAGCCTTCTGTGGTAGAGGATTCCACAGGTTCACCACCCTCTGAGTGACGAAATTTCTCCTCATCTCAGTCCTAATTGTCCCACCCCGTATCCTGAGACTGTGACCCCTCGTTCTAGACCCCCCCCCCAGCCAGGGGAAACATCCTCCCTGCATCCAGTCTGTCCAGCCCTGTCAGAATTTTATACGTTTCAATGAGATACCCTCTCATTCTTCTAAACTCTAGTGAATACAGGCCTAGTCGACCCAATCTCTCCTCATACGACAGTCCTGCCATCCCAGGAATCAGTCTGGTGAACCTTCGCTGCACTCCCTCTATGGCAAGTATATCCTTTCTTAGGTAAGGAGACCAAAACTGCCCACAGTACTCCAGGTGTGGTCTCACCAAGGCCCTGTGTAACTGTAGTAAGACTTCCTTGCTCCAGCAACAGCTCTTCGCAAACAGAAAGAAACATTACCGTCCGCATAATGTCACGTGAACAGCCTCAAGGACAACAGTACATGATCATGTCTGAATCCCACACAGAGAGAATCAGATAGCCAAGAACACGTTAGAGTCCAACCACAACAACTTGTATTTATATAGCGCCTTTAACGTAGTAAAACGTCCCGAGGCGCTGCACAGGAATGTTATAAGACAAAAAATTTGACACCGAGCCACATAAGGATAAATTAGGGCAGGTGACCAAAAGCTTGGTCAAAGAGGTAGGTTTTAAGGAGCATCTTAAAGGAGGAGAGAGAGGTAGCGAGGGGGAGAGGTTTAGGGAGGGAATTCCAGAGCTTAGGGCCCAGGCAACAGAAGGCACGGCCACCAAAGGTTGAGCGATAACAATCAGGGATCCACAAGAGGGCAGAGTTAGAGGAGCGCAGATATCTCGGGGGGGTGGGCGGGGGTGTTGTGGGGCTGAAGGAGATTACAGAGATAGGAAGGGGCGAGGCCATGGAGGGATTTGAAAACAAGGATGAGAATTTTGAAATCGAGGCGCTGCTTAACCAGGAGCCAATGTAGGTCATCGAGCACAGGGGGTGATGGGCGAATGGGACTTGGTGCGAGTTAGGATACGGACAGCCGAGTTCTGGATGACCTCAAGTTTACGTACAGAAGGAGGCCATTCGTCCCATCGTGCCTGTGCCGGCTCTTTGAACAAGCTCTCCAATTAGTCTCACTCCCCTCTGCCCTTTCCCCACAGCCCTGCAAATATTTCCCCTTCAAGTATTTACCCAATTCCCTATTGAAAGTTGCTATTGAATCTGCTTCCACCGCCCTTTCAGATCACAACAACTCACTGCGTGAAAAAATTTCTCCTCATCTCCCCTCTGGTTCTTTTGTTAATCACCTTCAATCTGTGTCCTCTGGTTACCGACCCTCCTGCCACTGGAAACAGTTTCTCCTTATTTACTCTATCGAAACCCTTCATGTACATCTGGTAGTCTATGCTATCGTGGACTCTACCTCAACGGGACAAGTTTGCATAGGCAGTTTTCATCATAACTAAGACCGCAGGAATTTATCGTGCAAGTGTAAAAATGTTGACGTATTATGGATGATTAGACAGATGGATGTTAGATGGATAAATAGATAATGGGGAATCAAGGGGGCATAATCCTATAATTAGAGCTAGGTCATTCTAGACACAAAAGGCATCAAGGGGTATGGGGAGAGAGCGGGAATATGGTGTTGAGATAGAGGATCAGCCATGATCATATTGAATGGCGGAGCAGGCTCGAAGGGTCGAATGGCCGACTCCTGCTCCTATTTTTCTATGTTTTCTAAAACTTGTTACATTCCCTAACTTCTTCCAGTCCTGATGGAAGGTCATTGACCTGAAACATTGATCCATTGAATATATTTAAGGTGGAGATAGACAGATTTTTGAAAGGTAAGGGAGTGAAGGGTTATGGGGAGCGGGCAGGGAAGTGGAGTTGAGGCCAAGATCAGATCAGCCATGATCTTATTGAATGGCGGAGCAGGCTCGAGGGGCCAAATGACCGACTCCTGCTCCTACGTCTTATGTTCTTATACAAAAGGAAAATACTGCAGAGGCTGGAAATCTGAAATAAAAACAGAAAATGCTGGAGATACTCAGCAGGTCAGGCATCATCTGTGAAGAGAGAAACAGAGTTAACGTTTCAGGTCGATGACCTTTCGTCAGCACTGGAAAAAAGCAGGAAATGGAACAGATTTTTAAGCAAGTGTGGGAGCTGGGAAAGGGGGGAGGGGAGGAAAGAACAAAAGGGAAGGTCTGTGATAGGATAGAAGGCAGAAGAGGTTAAGAGACATTAGGAGACATTAAGAGATATTCAAGGCAAAAGGAGATAGTTCTTATGAACGCAATCAGGGAGCACTTTTTTCACACAAAGGGTAGCTGAAATCTGGAACTCTCTCCCCGTAGTTTCAATGTAAGGGGCAGGAGGTTTAGAGGGGATTTGAGGAAAAACTTTTTCACCCAGAGGGTGGTTGGAATCTGGAACTCACTGCCTGAAAGGGTGGTAGAGGCAGGAAGCCTCACAACATTCAAGAAGCATTTAGATGAGCACTTGAAACGCCATAGCATACAAGGCTACGGACCAAGTGCTGGAAAATGGGATTAGAATAGACAGGGCTTGATGGGCGGCGCAGACACGATGGGCCAAAGGGCCTCTTTCTGAGCTGTATAACTCTGGGGGGGAAAAATTCAGTTGGTTGCGCCTCCCGTTAGCGCCTTAAGAGGGCGCTAATGGGGCGCAAAGCCGCTAACGCCCGGGCGCAGCGATGTTTGCGCCGCTCGGGAACTTAACTAGACATTGTGCGGTGGCGCTAAACTTTACCGCCGCGACCACCTGCGCGCGCAGATTGTGACGTCATTCCATGGTGCAACGCCCTTGTGGCACCCCGGAGCGGAAATTGAGTGGCGCCCCCTGCCTTACCGCCTGGCGCATCCAATGACCGGAAGACTGGAACGCTATCAATCGCTGTGGGGCTGGGGGGGGTGCTATTTAAAGGGGGCCTCTTCCTGTCTTTTTCTGTGGTTGACATTTTTGCACCACTCGTTCTGAGAGAGAGAGAGAGATTCGGAGAGAGAGAAAGAGAGACTTCTGCATTGAGTCAACGCTGTGTGAGGTAGTTTTGCCTACTGATCCTAACTTCGCTGCTACTTTGGTTGCTGTCCTTCATAACTTTGCTTGCAAAGAGACTATGGGGGCTGCACTGATTGGGGGCGTCGTCCTGCTCCAGCTGAATCGGAGGACACAGAGACGCAGAGAGAGAGTGGCAATGATGGCCAGACGGAGGAGGGCCAACAGGCGTATGTAAAGGAGAGCTTACCCTCCCAGGGTATATCGTGAACAGCTCTCCTACATTCATATGTCTGAGGAGCTGTGTTTGCGAAGGCTGCGATTCAGCAAGGAGGTGGTCACTGAGCTCTGCCACCTGCTGCAGCCAGATCTGCAGCCTCAACTGAGGTCCAGGACGTCTCTGTCGGTGGCAGTGAAGGTCACAGTGGCTCTCAACTTCTATGCTACTGGCTCATTTCAATCTGCTGCTGGGGACCTCGCCAATATCTCCCAGTTCGCGGTGCATTGCTGCATCCGGCAGGTCACAAATGCCCTCTTTAAAAGGAGACGAGAGTTCATCTCTTTCCCCATGACCCCAGACAAGCAGCGTGACCGCGCTCTGGGCTTTGCGAGGATAGCGGGCTTCCCCATGGTGCAGGGCGCCATTGACTGCACGCATGTGGCTTTGCGTGCTCCACATGAGAATGCCGAGGAATTCCGGAACAGAAAGGGGTTCCATTCCTTGAATGTTCAGTTGGTCTGTGACCACAGACAGCTGATACTCGCTGTCAATGCCCACTATCCTGGCAGCTGCCACGATGCTTTCATCCTGCGCCAGACTACTGTGGCAGAACTTTTCGAGGCACCGCATCAGCCAGTTGGTTGGCTTCTCGGGGACAAGGGGTATCCATTGAGCACCTGGCTTATGACACCGCTCCGTACGCCCAACACCCCTGCTGAGCTGCGGTACAACGAGAGCCATCAAGCTACCAGGAACATCATTGAGCGCACAATCGGCGTGCTGAAGCAACGGTTCCGCTCTCGACCATTCTGGAGGAGCCCTGCAGTACTCGCCTGAGCGAGTATCCAACTTCGTAGTTGTGTGCTGCATGTTGCATAACATGGCAATCGTCAGGACCCAGCCAATGCCACCAGGCCTTGGAGCACCACCAGAGGAGGAGGAGGAAGAGGAGGAAGAGGATGAGGAGGATGATCATCAGCAGCACCAAGGCGGGAGGGCGGCCCACAATGGTGAAACTGCAAGGGCCGTCCGTCAACGGCTGATAGCAAGCCGCTTCTAGGGCCCCTGCTGTGGAAATGGCTTCTGCCATTGCTAACAACATCAATGAACCCAGCACGCAACCCCTAAGCCGGCCAAGGCACCAATGATTCCAAACACCAAACATGTATATTTTGAATACAAAAACTTATTTATTTTACAAACTCTGTGGGGTAAAAATTCACTTGGTTGCGCCACCCGTTAGCGCCTTAAGAGGGCGCTAATGGGGCGCAAAGCCGCTAACGCCCGGGCGCAGCGATGCTTGCGCCGCTCGAGAACTTAACTTGAGATTGTGCGGCGGCGCTAAAACTTACCGCTGCGACCACCTGCGCGCGCAGATTGTGACGTCATTCCATGGTGCAACGCCCTTGGGGCACCCCGCAGCGGAAATTGAGTGGCGCCCCCTGCCTTACCGCCTGGCGCTTCCAACGACCAGAAGACTGGAACGCTATCAATCGCTTTGGGGCTGGGGGGGGCGCTATTTAAAGGGGGCCTCTTCCTGTCTTTTATTGTTGGTGGCATTTTTGAACTACGCATTCTGAGAGAGAGAGGGAGAGACTTCTGGAGAGATTCAACGTTGTGTGAAGGAGTTTTGGGTACTGAGCAGCACTTTGCAGGTTCATTTTGATTTGCCATTCCTTGTATCGATTTATTCTAAAGTATTTCCCATAAACATTGTGCGATAAGCCGATCTGTAAATATTTCTATTTGAGAGGAGAAATTCCAAATTTTGGAGTCAGAAGGGGGCCTGCTAGATACCCGCCAGTCAGGCCTCCCCGCTAGAAAAGACCACTGAATTACATTAATCATTCGGTAGGTTTTGTTATGATCAGCATGTTTCCCAGTCATTGATGCTGATCCCAGTGTCAACGCAATTACAGATTCAGTAGTGGTCAGGTAATTAGCACTGGGATTCACACCCAGGAGCAGGAAGGATACGAAGCCCTAATCAACATAATCGCCTTAATAGTTCTTTTCTGTCCAAAAGACTGAACATGGTAGATCTTCAATAGGCGGCTCGCAGACTTGGAAAATTAGAATTTCTCTTCTCAGATGGAGAAATTACATTTCTTTTTAAGTGTCTAGTAATTGTATAGTGGAATAATAGATATGAATGCCTCCCTCTGTTATTTTAGTGTCCATACCTATTACCCCACAGCGTAATATCAAGGCCAAGGCTTATGGGGATAACTTTACATTGAAAGCAATTCACTCTCAAGAATAGTCCTCCTTTAACTTGGTTTTATATGTTTCGATGAGATCCCCTCTCATTCTTCTATACTCCAGCGAGTATAAGCCCAATCGACCCAATCTCTCCTCATATGTCATTCCTGCCATCCCAGGTATCAGCCTTGTGAATCTTCGCTGAACTCCTTCCATGGCAAGAACATCCTTCCTCAGATAAGGCGACCAAAACTGCACACAGTACTCAAGGTGTGGTCTCACCAAGGCCCTGTACAACTGCAGCAGGACAGCCTTCTCCAACAAAAGCAATGGGACTTCATTGCAGTTACAGAGTGAAACATGTCCTTCCATGGCCTTGAAACAGGCAGCAAGGCGAAGTTAATCCAACTGCCAGCAAAGACAAAATGAGGTGGTTAGGAGTAAGAACGGGGGGGATGATTTTGTTCCCAATCAAAGTGTCGTTGTGGAATGAATTGCCAGGGAAGAAACTTTGAAGTGGGCAGCATGAATGGGGTTGAGAGACGAGTGGATGCAGACTTGGAGTGAGGATGGTTTGAGGGGTGTGGTGAGATGGTGGGCTGGGGGGAAGTGGGGCTTGAGTTCATTTGAAAAAAATATTTCTTGGGAATAATGGCTGTATTCTGTTCCGAAAAAGTGTTCTGCGGACTAGTTAAATTTGTATCGAATCTTGGTTAGACCACACGGGGAGCACTGCGCACAGTTCTGCTCTCCATTTAATAAAAAGGATATAGAGGCACTGGAGAGGGTGCAGAGAAGATTTACAAGGATGATACCAGAACTGAGAGGTTATAACCATCAGGAAAGATTGAACAGGCTGGGGCTCTTTTCTCTAGAAAAGAGAAGGCTGAGGGACGACCTGATAGAGGTCTTTAAAATTATGAAGGGGTTCGATAGGGTAGGCGTAGAGAAGATGTTTCCACTTGTGGGGGAGACCAGAACTAGGGGCCATCAATATAAGATAGTCACTGATAAATCCAATAAGGAATTCAGGAGAAACTTCTTTACCCAGAGAGTGGTGAGAATGTGGAACTCGCTACCACAGGGAGTGGTTGAGGTGAATAGTAGAGATACATTTAAGGGGAAGCTGGATAAACACATGAGGGAGAAAGGAATAGACGGATATGCTGATAGGGTGAGATGAAGAAGGGTGGGAGGAGGCCGAATGACCTGTTTCTGTGCTGTAAATGCTATGTAAGACCATGTAGTTGTTCTGTTCATGAAAGCCAGTAAAACTTGCAAAGTGTGCACATTTCCATCATAAGCACATAAGAAATAGCAGCAGGAGTAGCCCACACGGCAACTCGAGCCTGCTCCGCCATTCAATAAGATCATGGCTGAACCTCTACATCAACTCCACATGCCCGCCTGATCCCCATATCCCTCAATTCCCCCAGAGTCCAAAAATCTATCGATCTCAGCCTTGAATATACTCAATGACTGAGCATCCACAGCCCCCTGGCTGGAGAGTCTAGAACCAGGGGTCACAGTCTCGGGATAAGGGGTCGGCCATTCAGGACTGAGATGAGGAGGAATTTCTTCACACAGAGGGTGGTGAATCTTTGGTATTCTCTACCCCAGAGGACTGTGGAGGCTCAGTCGTTGAGTATAATCAGAACTGAGATCGATAGATTTTTGGTCACTAAGGGAATTAAGGGACATGGGGATAGGGCGGGAAAGTGGCGTTGAGATAGAAGATCAGCCACGATCGTAGTAAATGGCGGAGCAGGCTTGAGGGGCCGAATGGCCTACTGCTGCTCCTATTGCTATATGTTCTAGATTTTCACCTGTTCAATTGACAATGTTCTACATTTTCATCCTGTTCCATTGACAATGTTCTAGATTTTCACCTGTTCAATTGACAATGTTCTACATTTTCATCCTGTTCAATTGACAATGTTCTAGATTTTCATCCTGTTCCATTGACAATGTTTTAGATTTTCACCTGTTCATAAGAACACAAGAAATAGGAGCAGGAGTCGGCCATTCGGTCCTTCGAGCCTGCTCCGCCATTTACTACGATCGTGGCTGATCTTCTGCCTCAACTCCATTCACCGGCCCTATCGCCACATCCCTTGATGCCCTTACTAGTCAGAAATCTATCGACTTCTGTTTTGAATATACCCGATGACTGAGCCTCCATAGCCCTCTGGGGTAGGGAATTCCAAAGATTCACCACCCTCTGTGTGAAGAAATTTCTTCTCATCACAGTCCTGAATGGCCTACCCTTTATCCTGAGGCTGTGGACCCTGGTTCTAGACTCCCTAGCCAAGGGAAACATTCTCCCGGCATCCACCCTATCAAGCCCTGTAATAATTTTGTATGCTTCAATGAAATCCCCTCTCATTCTTCTGAATTCAAGAGAATACAGACCTAGTTTACTCAATCTCTTCTCATACGACAGTCCCGTCATCCCAGGAATCAATCTCGTGAACCTTCGTTGCACTCCCTCTATGGCAAGTATATCCTTCCTTAGGTAAGGAGACCAAAATTGTACACAGTACTCCAGGTGTGGTCTCACCAAGGCCCTATATAATTGAAGTAAGACTTCTTTACTCCTGTACTCAAATCCTCTTGTAATGAAGGCCAGCGTATCATTTGCCTTCCTAATGGCTTGCTGCACCTGCACATTCACTTTCAGTGACTCATGTACAAGGATACCCAGGTCCCTTTGAGCATCTGCATTCCCCAATCTTTCACCATTTAGGGAATACTGTGCCTTTCTGTTTTTTCTACCAAAGTGGATAACTTCACAATAATCCACATTATATTCCATCTGCCATGTTCTCGCCCACTCACTGAGCCTGTCGAGATCCCCTTGAAGCCTCTTCACATCCTCTTCACAACTGACACTGCCACCTAGCATTGTATCATCATCAAATTTGGAAATGTTACATTTAGTCCCCTCATCCCAATCATTGATATAGATTGTGAATAGCTGGGGCCCAAGCACCGATCATTGCTGTACCCCACTAGTCACAGCCTGCCATCCTGAAAAAGACCCGTTTATCCCTACTCTTTGTTTTCTGTCTGTTAACCAATTCTCAATCCATGCTAGTATATTACCCCCAATTCCATGTGCCCTAATTTTGTTCACCAACCTCTTGTGTGGGACCTTATCGAAGACCTTCTGAAAATCCAAATACACCACATCTACCGGTTCCCCTTTGTTTACTCCACTAGTTACATCCTCAAAGAACTCCAATAGGTTTGTTAAACAGGATTTCCCTTTCATAAATCCGTGTTGACTCTGCCCAATCTTACTATTAGTTTGTAAGTGCCCAGTTATTGCATCCTTTATAATAGATTGCAGCATTTTCCCAACTACTGATGTGAGGCTAACAGGTCTGTATTTTCCCGTTTTCTCTCTCCCTCCTTTCTTAAATAGCGGGTTTACATTTGCTATCCTCCAATCTGCAGGAACCATTCCAGAATCTATAGAATTTTGACAATGACAATTGACAATGTTCTAGATTTTCATCCTGTTGCATTGACAATGTTCTAGATTTTCATCTGTACCATTGACAATGTTCTAGATTTTCATGCTGTTCCATTGACAATGTTCTAGATTTTCATGCTGTTCCATTGACAATGTTCTAGATTTTCATGCTGTTCCATTGACAATGTTCTAGATTTTCATGCTGTTCCATTGACAATGTTCTAGATTTTCACCTGTTTAATTGACAATGTTCTAGATTTTCATGCTGTTCCATTGACAATGTTCTAGATTTTCATCTGTTCAATTGGCAATGTTCTAGATTTTCATCCTGTTCCATTGACAATGTTCTAGATTTTCATCTGTTCAATTGGCAATGTTCTAGATTTTCACCTGTTCAATTGACAATGTTCTAGATTTTCACCTGTGCCATTGACAATGTTCTAGATTTTCATCTGTTTAATTGACAATGTTCTAGATTTTCACCTGTTCAATTGACAATGTTCTAGATTTTCACCTGTTTAATTGACAATGTTCTAGATTTTCATCTGTTTAATTGACAATGTTCTAGATTTTCATCCTGTTCCATTGACAATGTTTTAGATTTTCACCTGTGCCATTGACAATGTTCTAGATTTCTCACCAAAGACTCAAAGTCCTTATGCGCCAATCCCAAGGAGAAATGGGTCAAGGATCTTCAAAGCTTCCTTGACCACCGTAAAGGTAAAGCTATCACTCACATTTACAGCGTCTGCCTAATGCATCTAAGTTCCCGTCATACTGCAAGACATTACAGTTTACTAGAACATGGACTGAGTGGGTTAATTTATATTGCGTACCGTGTGGCCCAGTGTGTTATCAGACGCAAGAGTTTTTAATGGCGCATGCTACTTGTGAAGCCCCGAATTAGCACCAGACAGTAGCACCCTTAACTCCTTCCAGATCAAACTCCGAACAAGATTGTGTGCATAAGTGTTGGTCGTGGCTCAGTGGGCCGCACTCTCGCCTTAGTCAGTAGGTCGTGGGTTCAAGTCCCACTCCAGAGACTTGAGCACAAAATCTAGGCTGACAGTCCCAGTGCAGTACTGAGGGAGCGCCGCACTGTCAGAGGTGCTGTCTTTCGGATGAGTGAGTCCCTGTCTTCCCTCTTAGGCAGACGTAAAACATCTGATGACACTATTTCGATGAAGAGCAGGGGCGTTCTCCCCGGTGTCCTGGGGCCAATATTTATCTCTCAACCAACATTACTAAAACAGATGATCTGGTCATTATCACATTACTGTTTGTGGGAGCTTGCTGTGCGCAAATTGGCTGCCGCATTTCCCACATTACAACAGTGACTACACTTCATTGGCTGTAAAATGCTTTGGGACATCCTGAGGTCGTGAAAGGCGCTATAGAAATGCAAGTTCTTTCTTTCTTATAGAACAGACTCCATTTAACAGTAACCAGATAGAAGTCCGAAACTGGAACAGTCCTTCGCCTCTGTCTCACTCTTCCTCTCTGCACAGAACCTCTTGGGTTTTGCCTTATGTACCCGATTGCACCCTCCCTTTCACAGGGGATAGGAGGAGCCCCTACTCCAGCTTGCCACAGTTCAATCCCTCGGGATCATTAGAGCAGAGCAGGTTAAGTGGAGATTTAATAGAGGCGTTTAAAATTATGAAGGGTTTTGATAGAGTAAATAAGGAAAACTGTTTCCACTGGCAGGAGGGTTGGTAACCAGAGGATACAGATTTAAGATAAAGAACCAGAGGGGGAGATGAGGAGAATTTTTCTTTTACGCAGCGAGTTGTTGCGATCTGGAATGCGCTGCCTGAAAGGGCGGTGGAAGCAGATTCAATGAGTTTCAAAAGTGCAATTGGATAAATACTAGAAAAGGAAACATTTGCAGGGCTACGGGGAACGAGCAGGGGGGAGTGAGACTAATTGGAGAGCTCTTTCAAAGAGCCGGCACAGGCACGATGGGCTGAATGGCCTCCTTCTGTGCTGTATGATTCTATGATCCTGGCAGAGAAGACAGAGATCAGAAATGCACGAGGCACTGGACCAGTTTTATGCTATCACTTCCCTCAGGCTGAGCTCTGGGATGTAGGGCGTGGATTGGAAATGTAACACGAAGCACCACTGTGAGACTACAGTACAATCTACAGCCGATTCCTTGCTGCAGTAGAAGCCAGATTTCACATTTATTGATACCGAAATGTCATTTTATTTTGCAGTTAAGTGCAAGCCGAAGGGGAGGAGCCCTCAAAGAAGAGTTCCTTCATTTGACCAAAGGGTAGGTTCAGCATCTGATGGAGGTTCAAGATCAACTGAAAGTACCCATCTGACCAACGAAGTTGTCACAAGGATCGTCGGTTCATCAACCATACCATCTACTACTGCAGTACCCACAAGGGTCATTCATTCATCAGATGAACCTGCCACTACCGCCCTTCCCAAGATGGTCGTTCATTCATCAGGTGATTCATCTACTACTGCCCTTCCCAAGATGGTCGTTCATTCATCAGATGAACCTGCCCCTACTGCCCTTCCCAAGATGGACGTTCATTCATCAGATGAACCTGCCACTTCCGCCCTTCCCAAGATGGTCGTTCATTCATCAGATGAACCTGCCACTTCCGACCTTCCCAAGATAACGTTCATTCATCAGGTGATTCATCTACTACTGCCCTTCCCAAGATGGACGCTCATTCATCAGATGAACCTGCCACTACTGCCCTTCCCAAGATGGTCCTTCATTCATCAGATGAACCTGCCACTGCCACCCTTCCCAAGATGGATGTTCATTCATCAGATGAACCTGCCACTGCCGCCCTTCCCAAGGTGGACGTTCATTCATCAGATGAACCTGCCACTACTGCCCTTCCCAAGATGGGCGTTCATTCATCAGGTGATCCTGCCCCTACTGCCCTTCCCAAGATGGCCGTTCATTCATCAGGTGATACTGCCCTTCCCAAGATGGGCGTTCATTCATCAGATGAACCTGCCATCACTGACCTTCCCAAGATGGATCTTCATTCATCAGATGATTCTGCCCCTACTGCCCTTCCCAAGATGGGCATTCATTCATCAGATGAACCTGCCACTGCCGCCCTTCCCAAGATGGTCGTTCATTCATCAGATGAACCTGCCACTTCTGCCCTTCCCAAGATGGATGTTCATTCATCAGATGAACCTGTCACTACCGCCCTTCCCAAGGTGGGCGTTCATTCATCAGATGAACCTGCCACTACTGACCTTCCCAAGATGGACGTTCATTCATCAGATGAACCTGCCATCACTGACCTTCCCAAGATGGACGTTCATTCATCAGATGAACCTGTCACTACTGCCCTTCCCAAGATGGACGTTCATTCATCAGATGAACCTGCCACTGCCGCCCTTCCCAAGATGGACGTTCATTCATCAGATGAAACTTCCACTGCTGCCCTTCCCAAGATGGGCGTTCAGTCATCAGATGAACCTGCCACCACTGACCTTCCCAAGATGGACGTTCATTCATCAGATAAGAACATAAGAACATAAGAACATAAGAACATAAGAAATAGGAGCAGGAGTAGGCCAATCGGCCCCTCGAGCCTGCTCCGCCATTCAATAAGATCATGGCTGATCTGATCCTAACCGCCAATCTACTATCTATCACAGAACCATCTCCTGCATCTAACAGAATTGCACACACGAAATAGGAGCAGAATCAGGCTACACAGTCCCTGGGCCCGCTCCACTACCCACAGGGCCATGACCGATCCGAACCTAGACTCATGTCCAAATTCCTGCCCGCTCCCCGTAACCCTTAATGCCCTTTACTTCTAGGAAACTGTCTATTTCTGTTTTAAATTTAATTAATGTTGTAGCTTCTACAGCTTTTTGTGGCAGCATATTCCATGGACCTACCACCCTCTGAGTGAAGTAGTTCCTCCTCATCTCAGTTTTGAAAGAGCAGCCCCTTATTCTAAGACTATGTCCCCTAGTTCTCGTCTCACCCGTCATCGGGAACATCCTCCCCGCATCCACCCGATCCAACCCCTTCACAATCTTATATGTTTCAATAAGATCGCCTCTCATTCTTCTGAACTCCAATGAGTAGAGTCCCAATCTACCCAACCTCTCCTCATATGACCACCCCCTCATCCCCGGGATTAACCGAGTGAACCTTTTTTGCACTGCCTCGAGAGCAAGGATGTCTTTCCTTAAGTAAGGACACCAAAACTGTATGCAGTATTCTAGGTGCGGTCTCACCAATACCTTGTACAACTGAAGCAATACCTCCCTATTTTTATATTCTATCCCCCTAGCAATGAAAGCCAACATTCCATTTGCCTTCTTAATCACTTGCTGCACCTGCATACTAACCTTTTGAGTTTCGTGCACCAGGACCCCCAGATCCCTTTGCACTTCAGTACTCTCCAGTTTCTTGCCATTAAGATAATAAATTGCTCTAGGATTTTTCCTGCCAAAGTGCATCACCTCACACTTTCCAGTGTTGTATTCCATCTGCCAAATCTCTGCCCACTTACTTAGCCTGTCTATGTCCCCTTGCAGGTTTTTTATGTCCTCCTCACTCACTACTTTCCCTCCCATCTTTGTATCATCTGCAAATTTTGATATGTTACACTTGGTCCCTTCCTCCAAATCGTTAATATAGATTGTGAAGAGTTGGGGACCCAGCACTGACCCCTGTGGAACACCACTAGTTACTGATTGCCAGTCTGAGAATTAACCATTTATCCCAACTCTTTGCTTTCTGTTAGATAGCCAATCCTCTATCCATGCCAGAATATTACCCCCAATCCCGTGATTTTTTACCTTAAGCAATAATCTTTTGTGTGGCACCTTGTCAAATGCCTTTTGGAAGTCTAAATACACTACGTCCACTGGTTCCCCTTTATCCACTCTATATGTTACTTCCTCAAAGAACTCCAGCAAATTTGTCAAACATGACTTCCCCTTCGTAAAACCATGCTGACTTTGTCCTATTAAATTCTGATTATCCAAATGTCCTGTTACTGTATCCTTAATAATGGACTCCAAAATTTTACCTACCACAGATGTTAGGCTAACCGGTCTATAGTTACCAGCCTTCTGTCTACTGCCCTTTTTAAATAAGGGTGTTACATTAGCAGTTTTCCAGTCTGCCGGGACCTTAGCGGAATCCAGGGAGTTTTGAAAAATTATTACCAATGCATCTACAATCCCTACCGCCACTTCCTTCAAGACTCTAGGATGTAAGCCATCAGGTCCAGGTGATTTATCCGCCTTGAGTCCCATTATTTTACCGAGTACCACTTCCTTAGTGATTTTGATCGTGTTTAGCTCCTCTCCCCCTATAGCCCCCTGTTTGTCCAGTGTTGGGATATTCTTAGTGTCCTCTACTGTAAAGACTGATACAAAATATTCATTCAGTGTTTTTGCCATCTCCATATTTCCCACCATTAATTTGCCGGTCTCATCCTCTAAGGGACCAACATTTACTTTAGCCACCCTTTTTCTTTTTATATAACTATAAAAACTCTTACTATCTGTTTTTATATTTTTTGCTAATTTACTTTCATAATCTATCTTCCCTTTCTTAATCAATCTTTTTGTTATTTTTTGCTGCCTTTTAAAGTTTTCCCAATCCTCTGTCCTCCCACTAGATTTCGCTACCTTATATGCCCTTGTTTTTAGTCGAATACTATCCTTAATTTCTTTACTTAGCCACGGATGACTGTCCTTTCTTTTACACCCTTTTCTTTTCAGTGGAATATATATTTTTTGGAAGTTGTAAAATAACTCCTTGAATGTACACCACTGATCATGTGTCGTCTTACCCTTTAATCTATTTTCCCAATCCACTCTACTCAATTCCGCTCGCATACCTTCATAGTCTCCTTTATTCAAGCTTAGCACGCTTGTTTGAGATCCAACCTTCTCACCCTCTAATTGAATATGGAATTCAACCATGTTATGGTCACTCATTCCAAGGGGATCCTTTACTAGGACATTTTTAATTAATCCTGTCTCGTTACACAGGACCAGATCTAAGGTTGCTTGCCCCCTGGTCGGTTCAGTTACATACTGCTCAAGAACCCCATCCCTAATACACTCAATGAACTCATCCTCAAGGCAGCCCTGCCCCATTTGATTTGTCCAATTAATATGATAGTTAAAATCCCCCATAATTATAGATGTTCCCTTATTACATGCCTCAACTATTTCCTGATTGATACTCCGTCCAATAGAGTTGCAACTGTTCGGAGGCCTATAGACTACACCCACTAATGTTTTTTTCCCCTTATTATTCCTTATCTCCACCCAAACTGTTTCATTATCATGATTTTTTGACCCACTACTGCCCTTCCCAAGATGGACGTTCATTCATCAGATGAACCTGTCACTACTGCCCTTCCCAAGATGGACGTTCATTCATCAGATGAACCTGCCACTACTGCCCTTCCCAAGATGGACGTTCATTCATCAGATGAACCTGTCACTACTGCCCTTCCCAAGATGGACGTTCATTCATCAGATGAACCTGTCACTACTGCCCTGCCCAGTCCATGTACACAAAAGGACACAGAAGGTCCAAGATTCATCCCAAAAGCAGGTGCGAATCAAAGTACAAACAGAGGTTCACGGGTGTCCAGGCCGCAGGAGGGGAGGAGCTGAACAGATACGTTCCGCGTCCCCCACGGAGAATATCAGAAAATGAGTCACTTTAAAGTCACTCTTACCCACCTCCTCATGGGGACACTCGATGGGGCCTTTACTCAACTGACCCGTCCTAGGAGCCTCCGCGTTGCTGGTTTAACCCCAGTTCTGTGACCTCTCCGCCAAGTCTTGTCGGGTTATTTCGCCACTGACGCTAAAGATAGTCAGAGCAGTTTGTTGGACCCGGGGATATGGCTCCACAGGCTATTCGACCGCAGGGGTTTCACAACCTAACCCGACATCCTCACCTGATATTGGGATGGTGGGTCAATAGTGATCGGGAATCCAGGCTAGTTATCTAGTCCCTAAGCTATGGGTCCTGAGGCCAACTGTAGCTCCTCCCTGCCACTGCACGGGCAGAGATCTGCGAACCCAGCACGGGCTGCGGGGGGTCTAGTGAGACCACTCAGGTCTGCATTGGCCTCTAGTCACTCACTGGCTGAGCCCGCAGAAGTCCCCACAGGCAGAGGGGGAATCATTCAAGGCCTCACTCAACTGACACACACCACGCTGATATAATATGGAGACCAGAGCCACAGTCCTGGTCTCCGTATTACAAAAAAGGTATAAAGGCACTGGAGAGGGTGCAAAAAAAAGATTTTAGAAAGACGATACCAGAACTGAGAGGTTACATGCTTATCAGGACATTGGAACCGGTTCTGGGGGAGGTGGGACCAGTACAAACCGGATGGTCTACACCTGGGCAGGGCCGGGACTGATGTCCTAGGGGGAGTGTTTGCTAGTGCTCTGGGGGAGGGTTTAAACTAAAATGGCAGGGGGTTGGGAACCTGAGCAGGGAGACAGAGGAAAGGGAAACAAGGATAAAAGCAAAAGATAGGAAGAAGAAAAACAAAAGTGGCAGTCAGAGAAAACAACGGTTTAAATCAAACATGGCAATAGTAAATACTAATTCTAATAGGTCTAAGAGCGTTAAAAAAACAAGCCTGAAGGCTTTGTGTATTAATGCAAGGAGCATTCGGAACAAGGTGGATGAATTAGCTGCGCAAATAGAGGTAAACGAATATGATTTGATTGGGATTACCGAAACATGGCTCCAGGGTGGACAAGGCTGGGAACTCAACATCCAGGGGTACTCAATATTCAGGAAAGATAGGCAAAAAGGAAAGGGAGGTGGGGTAGCATTGCTGGTTAAAGAGGGAATTAACACAATTGAAAGGAAGGATATTAGCTCTGATGATGTGGAATCTGTATGGGCTGAACTGAGAAATAACAAGGGGCAGAAAACGTTAGTGGGAGTGATATAAAGACCTCCAAACAGTAATGCGGAGGTTGGGGATGGCATTAAAAGGGGAATTAGAGAAGCATGCAATAAGGGCACAGCAGTCATCATGGGTGACTTCAATCTACATATAGATTGGGCTAACCAAATTAGTAACAATACTATGGAGGAGGAATTCCTGGAGTGTTTACGGGATGGTTTCCTGGACCAATATGTCGAGGAACCAACCAGAGATCAGGCCATCTTAGACTGGGTATTATGCAATGAGAAAGGATCAATTAGTAATCATGTTGTGCGAGGCCCCTTGGGTCGGAGCGATCATAATATGATAGAATTCTTCATTAGGATGGAGAGTGAAGTAGTTGACTCAGAGACTAGGGTCCTGAATTTAAATAAAGGAAACTACGATGGTATGAGGTGCGAGTTGGGTAAGATTGATTGGGGAATGTCACTCAAAGGGTTGACGGTGGATAGGCAATGGCAAACATTCAAAGACCGCATGGACGAACTACAGAATTTGTTCATCCCAGTTTGGCATAAGAATAAAACAAAAAGGGTGACTCAACCGTGGCTAATAAGGGATATTAGGGATAGCATAAGATCCAAGGAGAGGGCATATAAATTGGCCAGAAAAAGCAGTAACCCTGAGGATTGGGAGCAGTTTAAGATTCAACAAAGGAGGACAAAGGGATTAATTAAGAAGGGGAAAATAGAATACGAGAGTAAGCTTGCAGGGAACTGAAAAACTGACTGTAAAAGCTTTTATAGATATGTGAAGAGAAAAAGATTAGTGAAATCAAGCATAGGTCCCTTGCAGTCAGAATCAGGGGAACTTATAATGGGGAACAAAGAAATGTCAGACCAATTAAATACATATTTTGGTTCTGTCTTCACAAAGGAGGACACAAATAACCTCCCAGAGATGTTGGAGAACATAGGGTCTGATGAAAGGGAGGAACTGAAAGAAATCAGTATTTGTAGGGAAATGGTGTTAGGGAAATTGAAGGGATTGAAGGCCAATAAATCCCCAGGGCCTGATAATCTACATCCTAGGGTACTGAAGGAAGTGGCCCTAGAAATGGTAGATGCATTGCTGATCATCTTCCAACATTCGATGGAATCTGGAACAGAACCCATGGATTGGAGGGTAGCTAATGTTACCCCACTATTCAAAAAGGGTGGTAGAGAGAAAACGGGGAATTACAGACCGGTAAGCCTGACATCGGTAGTGGGGAAAATGCTAGAGTCCATTATAAAAGATGTAATAGCTGAGCACTTGGAAAACAGTGACAGGATCGGACAAAGTCAACATGGATTTACAAAAGGTAAATCATGCTTGACTAATCTACTGGAATTTTTTGAGGATGTAACTGGGAAAATAGATAAGGGAGAACCAGTGGATGTGGTGTATTTGGACTTCCAAAAGGCTTTTGATAAGGTCCCACATAAGAGATTAGCGTGTAAAGTTAAGGCACATGGGATTGGGGGTAAGGTACTGACTTGGATAGTGAACTGGTTGGCAGACAGAAAGCAAAGAGTTGGAATAAATGGGTCTTTTTCCGAGTGGCAGGCAGTGACTAGTGGGGTACCACAGGGATCGGTCCTTGGACCCCAGCTATTCACAATATATATTAATGATCTAGACGAGGGAACTAGATGTAATATCTCCAAGTTTGCAGACAACACAAAACTGGGTGGGCGTGTGTGCTGCGAGGAGGATGCCGAGAAACTCCAGGATGATTTGGACAGGTTGGGTGATTGGGCAGAAGCATGGCAGATGCAATATAACGTGGATAAATGCGAGGTTATCCACTTTGGTGTCAAAAACAGAAAAGCAGATTATTATCTGAATGGCAATAGATTGGGAGAAGGGGAAGTGCAACGAGACCTGGGTGTCCTTGTGCACCAGTCGCTGAAGGTAAGCATGCAGGTGCAGCAGGCGGTAAAGAAGGCAAATGGTATGTTGGCCTTCATAGCGAGAGGATTCGAGTACAGGAGCAAGGATGTCTTGCTGCAGTTGTACAGGGCCTTGGTGAGACCACACCTTGAGTATTGTGCGCAGTTTTGGTCGCCTTATCTGAGGAAGGATGTTCTTGTCATGGAAGGAGTTCAGCGAAGATTCACAAGGCTGATACCTGGGATGGCAGGAATGACGTATGAAGAGAGATTGGGTCGATTGGGCTTATACTCGCTGGAGTTTAGAAGAATGAGAGGGGATCTCATTGAAACTTATAAAATTCTGACAGGACAGGACAAACTAGATGCAGGAAGGATGTTCCCGATGGTCGGGGAGACCAGAACCAGGGGTCAGTCTAAGGATAAGGGGTAAGCCATTTAGGACAGAAATGAGGAGGAATTTCTTCACCCAGAGAGTGGTGAACCTGTGGAATTCTCTGCCACAGAAGGCAGTAGAGGCCAATTCATTAAATATATTCAAGAAGGAGTTAGATATATTTCTTAAGGCTAAAGGGATCAAGGGATATGGGGAGAAAGCAGGGACAGGGTACTGAGTTTGGATGATCAGCCATGATCACATTGAATGGCGGAGCAGGCTCGAGGGGCCGAATGGCCTCCTCCTGCTCCTATCTTCTATGATTCTGTGATTGAACAGGCTGGGCCTCTTTTCTCTAGAAAAGTGAAGGCTGAGGGGTGACCTGATAGAGGTCTTTAAAATTATGAAAGGATTTTTATTGGGTAGACGTAGAGAAGATGTTTCCACTTGTGGGGGATTCCAAATGTATAAGATAAAAATACAACATGATAAAAATATCAGATAGTCACTAATAAATCCAGTCGGGAATTCAGGAGAAACTTCTTCACCCAGAGAGTGGTGAGAATGTGGAACTCGCTACCACAGGGAGTGGTTGAGGCGAATTGCGTTGATGCATTTAAGGGGAAGTTGGATAAACACATGAGGGAGGAAGGAATAGAGGGATATGTTGATGGGGTGAGATGAAGAGGGGTGGGAGGAGGCTCGTGTGGCGCATGAACCAGTTGAGCTGAATTCTCATCCTTGTTTTCAAATCCCTCCATGGCCCTCGCCACCGCCCCCCCCTATCTCTGTGACCTCCTCTAGCCCCACAGCCCCACAACCCCCCCCGAGATATCTGCTCTCCTCTAATTCCGGCCTCTTGCGCATCCCTGATTATAATCGCTCCACCATTGGCGGCCGTGCCTTCAGCTGCCTGGGCCCCGAGCTTTGGAATTCCCTCCCTAAACCTCTCCGCCTCTCTACCTCCCTTTCCTCCTGTTCGACCCTCCTTAAAACCTACCTCCACCCGCCCTAATGGCCCAGAAATTCGCCTCTCCGGCTTGCCGCGGGGGTAAGGATCGCGCGCGCACTTACCTACCATGCCTGCCGTTGACCTCTGGGCCCACGGGAACTTCAGCTCCTGGGCCTGCTCCAAGTGCCGGCGTGCAGTGCGTGCGTGTCCCAGGGGCGCAGTTAGTGCGATGCGTCCCCTGGGATCACGTGGGCCATGGAGAGCCAATGGCAGCAGACCATCTTTCATTCATAGATTTGACAGGAAGACCTTTCAAATCTATGAATTGAAATCGGCCCCAAAAGAACACCTAAACTTCAAATAATTTTTTTTTTAAAACCATCACATTTTAAAAATAACTATAAGTTAAATAAATTAACTACTTTAAACAAAAATGTAAATTTTTGAAAAAATTAAAATACTTTTGAACAGTGCTAAAAATAAACTTACCTTTCTTTAAAGTATCTAAAAAAGATAAACCTGTTGAAATTTTTTTTAATTATAATTAATTAACCACTTACCTTGTTGAAAACGGATCCTGCGCCTCCTTTTTAAAAGCGCAGCTTCTTCAATACTTACCGGAGAAAGCCTGAAAAAAACCTAAGTTCGCTGCTTGAGCGCAGCCTCTACCGCGCACGCGGTTCACCTCTGAACCCCTCCCTTCACCAGACCGGAAGTTCCGGTTTCCCGCGCATGCGCAGTGCATGCAGGAAACCGACACTTCAGGAGGCCTTACGGGTGAGTACACAGTGCGTACTCACCCGGCAAGGGCCGAATTTCTGGCCCAATATCTCCTTATGTGGCTCGGTGTCAAATTTTTGTTTGATAGTCGCTCCTGTGCAGCGCCCTGGGACGTTTTACTGCGTTAAAGGCGCTGTGTAAATGCAAGTTGTTGTTGTTGTTTCTGTGCTGTGCATTCTATGTAATTCTGTGATGAATATTACCCCCCTAGTTTCAGAAAGCACTGATCTTGGTGTCGTCACGGCTACACGCCAGGCTGCGGTTGACCGCGGCCCCGGGATCGCCCAATCGCAGGGGGAGATGCGCCCAAAGCCCACGGCCAGCGAATACCTGAAAGACTCCCGGAGAGGAGGAGGGAGGGTTGCCCTGGAAACCCATGGCTACATTGCAGTGGCGACTGCGGCGGGGCTGAGCGGGGCGGTCCTCGTGGGCCTCGCGTACTGCTGCGTTCGGAGAAAAAGAGGTGAGTGGCTGCTCGTCCTGTCATATTGCCGAGGGCTCTCACCACTAAACATTCAGTCAGCCCACCGGCAATTGGTTGGGGCAGTGGGTCGCACCTGAACGTAGATCGAGACTCAGATACACTTCAGGCCGAAGGCTTCTCCCTCCCGCTCTCGCCCCTTCTCGCTCTGTGTCTCTCCCCCTCTCCCCAGCCCTCTCTCTCCACACCGTCTCTCTGTATAGCTGTATCTCTCTCTCTCTCTTCCCCTGTCCTTCTCTCTGTCTCTCTGTCAGTCTCCCCTCTCCATCGCCGTCTCCTTCTCTCTCTGTCTATGTCTCTCTCCCCCTCTCTCTCCACGCCTTCTCTCTGTCTATCTGTCACAATCTCCCCCCTCCCTACCCCGCTCCTTCTCTCTGTCTATCTGTCTCTCTCCCCCTCTCTCTCCCTTTCTCCTTCTCTCTGTTTATCTGTCTCACTCCCGCTCTCTCTCCCCCTCTCCTTATGTCTGTCTATCTATCACTATCCCCCTCTCTCTCCCCTCTCCTTCTCTCTCTCTATCTGTCTCTCTCCCCTCTCTCTCTCCCACTCTCCTTCCCACTGCTAATATTGACACACTCCTGGAGATCCCCTGTAAATACTGATACACTCCCGGGGATCCCCTGTAAATTGTGACACACTTCCGGGGATCCCCTGTAAATACTGACACATTCCCGGGGACCCCCTGTAAATACTGACACACTCCCGGAGACCCCCTGTAAATATCGACACACTCCCGGGGGCCCCCCTGTAAATATCGACACACTCCCTGGGGAACCCCTGTAAATACTGACACACTCCCGGAGACCCCCTGTAAATACTGACACACTCCCGGGGACCCCCTGTAAATACAGACACACTCCCGGGGACCCCCTGTAAATACTGACACACTCCCAGGGACCCCCTGTAAATAAAGACACACTCCCGGAGACCCCCTGTAAATACTGACACACCCGGGGATCCCCTGTAAATACTGACACACTCCCGGGGACCCCCCTGTAAATACTGACACACTCCCGAGGACCCCCTGTAAATATCGACACACTCCCGGGGACCCCCCTGTAAATACTGACACACTCCCGGGGACCCCCTGTAAATACTGACACACTCCCGGG